>JAHHFK020004297.1:0-189335 GCA_024533555.2 Aedes koreicus
TAGCATAGCATAGCATTTTCCGACCATACACAATCCTGGGTTGGCTATTGTAGAGACGATGGAAGTGCTGTCTTGGGTGTGATAGGTTCCTCATCCACCAATCTCTTTGCACAACACCTGGCCAGGTCCTTATGATCAAGTAAGGGATGGGAGGGAAATGTTCATTAGACGTCCACGGTTAAGAAGATGCTGAGAACTCATGCTACCTTCATAGACATCTGGAGTTGGAAGTTGGAGTGGGATTGTGCGGGAGGCTTTCCCTTGGCGAGAAAGCATATGTATATTTATTTGTATATTGGTCGTTGGGAGTGACGAAGCTAAGAAAGTTAATGCACTCCTTTGTTGTCCACAGAAGCGTTTTCTACTTGTATCCAAGCTCCAAATCCAAGAGTGTAGCGCCTTTTCTTGCGTGAGTGCTTGACTGTCGGTTTGGACATGAGCACTAACTCTTATCTCAGCCTTTTACGGCTTATGGTTATAGCGCCATTACTCGCTTTGGAAAGAGAAAAGAAGAAGGACGCGCCGACACAGAGTCATACGCTCATACACATACACACATACAGGCACACACACACTCACACACACACACACACACACACACACACACACACTTACACTCACACATTCACATATTCATGGTTTGTAAATACCTTTAGATTGAACCAAACGGTCAAAAAATTTGATCAACAAACGTTACGGGAGCTTAAACTCTACTGATATCAAAAATATAAAAAGTAAAAAGTACTTAGCTGAATTCCATTTAATTACGTGTCCGATCCAAAAAAAAAAACCCGATCAGGCAACTAGCATCGAGCAATGCCCATAACCTCCAGCTGAAGACTGAAGACACGGGTATCGTTTAATCGCACAATTTCTTCATAATCCGACTAGAAGCACAGACTCAAGTCCAGTTGATAATTACGTCGAAACATTGTCGAAAAACTTCACATGCTAGATTTCATAGAAACGATTGATTCACATCGCAGGGTATTGAGCAAGGCACACACAATCGTAGCAAAGACACCGTTGGGGCAACGCACAAAGAATGATGGTTTTCGGCTGTCATACCCCCGTAACAATCAGCACACTCCGGAGAGCACTCAACGACCGAAATTAAAAAAAAAAAAAAAAATACAAATAAGAATAAAATCAAAGCGGAGCAAAAATGAAAAGAGAATTTTTTTCACGTCTCATTTCCGCGCCCTGCACACTACCAGAACGTGCTTTGCGAAAGTACGAGGAAAATCGCTCGAACGCCATTAAAAGGCTGGAGCACTTCGGTGGACACTGACAAGCTCCGACGGCACCTCAGAATCCGGACATCGATGGTCCGCCCCCGTTTATTCCATTCCCAATCATGCATACGATGATTTTTTTTCTTTCTTTCCTGCGACTTAAAAGTGGTGGGGGTAAGCAGCTGAGCTGATGCAAGCCGTGGGCGGAGGTCGTTAAAAACTTTTCCCTAGCCAGGGCAGTAGCTGATGCAGCATCCAGCTCTCAGCCCTTCTCACTAGCACTAGGGCCGCTAAGAAGGAAGCTCCTCACTGCATTGGTTGGCTTTTAAAAGATAATCTGCAAAAGTTTTGCGCAAGCAACCCCCCCCCCCCCCCCCTTCGGTCGTTTGTAGGTTGTTTTTGTTGTTGTTTCAAAGGGGAGTCGGTACGAGCCAGAGTGGCTTCTGAAGAGTTCAAGAAGTCTTTCTTCCGACGCTAGTGGGTAGCTTTTCCCCGAGGCAACTGTAGTGAAGGGATGGGGGGCGGCGATTGACGGTGCATTATAAATGCCCGTTTGAAAAAGCGCTTTGGTTTCATCCATTAGTCTTGATGGTCAGCTCTTTTAAGACCCATCAATTTTATTCTAAACAGATTAAGTTGTTACAAATTGCCACGTAATTTTCCCAGACTGAATGATTTAAATTTGGATACAAATTGGATGAACGTAGATTACGGTGCACTGGTTTTTGGATGGAAATGTCTTGATCTAGTAATTCGATAGCAAATCACTGAATGAAATCGGCTCGGTTCCCTTGGAATCGACTGAAGTAATTTCAAAGTAATTTGAAAATAAAACACGCTTCGAAGTGCCGAAATCACGTTCACCTTCCTCCAAACATAGTTCACATTCAAAGTCCATAAATAAGAAAGTTCATAATTCTTTCGAATTTGGCAACGTATGTGCCAAAACGATAAAGTTCGCCCAAAACAACTTAACCGCTTAAACTTTGCATGATCCACTCGTTTTTCTTCTCCAGCCGCTGAAATTGAAGGACTTCCCCCGGATCCCGAAGCAGCTCAGACGACTACGACGCCGGTGACAGTGACAGTGTGCCTCAGTTTATCAAACGACTGAATGATCCCGAATGGGATGTGTATATTTTAACATAATTTGAACCATATGTTGACAACGCGAAACTTATGCCCGGTTGCCTTTTTTTTCTTACTTCTTCGCCTTTTTCACTCGCCGGAGAGGACGAAGAGGTGACTGATATTGGGTGAAAGTTTTCCCCGAAATCTGGGTTGACGTTGAAAGTAAAAGTTTTCACTTTTGTTCAACGAAGCCAATTGCCGCTGAAACGCGCTTGAAGAAGCAGTGAAGTTTGGAAAGTCAACTTTATTGCCATCGAGCGGAGACAGATGGCGTGCGTTATTAAAGATTATTCTATCGGAAACGTTTAAGCGCAGCATTTGTTTTTAAGGGATCCATGGCAGTACGGATTCGAAATCTGAGACCGGCCAAAATCCCACGTGCAATCGAACATTGAGCCCTAATTAAATGCACGGCACGAAAGCTGGCTCAGTCGTTTCAAACTTTCGATCCTCGGAAAGTGGCATCGCATAGTCAAGCACAATTCGGCCCTCGGGAGAACCTGCTTCGCAATTAGTGCACGCGTCCACCAAACCAAACACGTGAGACCTATCAATTCCGAAGCGTGAAACTATCAACCAAACCAGGCCAATGTGCAACTTTTCGGAAAATCTCTATAATCTCACCAAACGACTCCGCCTTTCTCGATGGCATTTGGTGTGCCGTGCTGCATGATTCGAAAATCAACCAACCAGCGCCAAAGGCACTGCCCCTCAACCCTCCACCCCTCCTCAGCCAAATGTGTTTAGGAATTGGAAACTGATCTTCCAGCATTATGGCGTGTTTCCCTATGCGTGTTATTCTGAGAAAGAAAATCTCCCAATTGGATCATTGACACCGGAACCCAAGAAAGAGGAACTACTCGTTGGTTGTTTGCAATGCAGTGTGGCCAGATTTGATTATATTAAAATAGAATCAATTCGCGTTTCGATGTAAAGCACCAAAACAGATAACATCAACAACATTTTTTTTTCTTGTTCCACTATACGGATATTTTGAAGAAGTTCTGAACATCATTATAGCTTTTTTACCCCCTTCTTTAACCAAAAGAAGGGTATTAAGATCGCTTGAAAACTCGACTTTTTATCCGAGGCCCAGAGGGCCGAGTGTCATATACCATTCGACTCAGCTCGACGAACTGAGCACATGCCTGTGTATATATATATATATATATATATATATATATATATATATATATATATATATATGTGTGTGTGTGTGTGTGTGTGTGTGTGTGTGTGTGTGTGTGTGTGTGTGTGTGTGTGTGTGTGTGTGTGTGTGTGTGTGTGTGTGTGTGTGTGTGTGTGTGTGTGTGTGTGTGGGTCTGCGTTACAAATAATGTCACATCGGTTTCTCAGCCATTTGTGAACTGATTTCAGTTCTGTTGACCGCAAATGCAAGCTACAACATTTTCATAGAACGCTATTGATTTTTTTTTCTTTCGGACATTTCGTTACGAAGATATGAACGAAACAGTACTTGACGGCCTATTATAATAGTAATCAAACAGTTTAGTCTCCGATTACATAATGAGCTATTTGTGTACCGATTTTAGTTTTGTTAGCACCAATTTGAAGTTACGAAATCTTCAAATAACTGGTCAAAATTTCAATTATGATTGGATAATCCTTCATGGAGATATGACCAAAACAATACCTGAGAGCACATCATTGTGAGATGAAAATATACTCTTTGCAGTTCAAAACCGAGCAAGACCACTCACCCCTATCGATGCCGGTTGTATTCTATTGTTCCGCATCTGGTGCGTTGTACAGCACATACAGTGGACTAGCCACACTATTCGACTCAATAGAATTGGAGCAGGATCGATTGGCTCGAGTGGTCCGGTTTTGAACTGCAACGAGTATATTCGAAAATTACACAAAGTCTCCATTTACTATAACTACACAATTTTCAACGAACATGTACTTATTAAGCATCTTGAATCCATATCGATAATCAAAATTGACGCTTAGGATTGTTTAATAATTCATTCTATAGACTGATGATATGGAATTTCTAATATTTATGTAATTTCCCCTTTTATATAACTTACATAAACAGGTGGTTAAAGACTATTAATGGCAATATTTTACTCACATCGATGATTGATAAATAGTTCATTTTATAAACTGAATGTATGACATATCGAATATTCCTGGATCATCCTGGAATTTCTGATGAAAATATGTATCCAGTTCCATATTGGCCACATTTGAGTTCGTAATTCTGGTGAAGTGTAAGAAGGGTTCAGTCTCACCATCGGTGGATTAATTCGGGTTGTTACTGTGGACTAGCTGTATTAACGTTTGCATTTAAAAAAAAAAAACAAAAATTGCCGATTTGTCAAAAATTGCCGGTTTACCTTCACCCGCACTGACGAAACTACCCATGCAGCATCAACCATAGAAACCCATGAGTCAGCAGACAAAACTTGACAGCTCTATCAGTTTAGGTTTAGTATCATACGGGCGTAACTGCAATGATCGATTTCGCTTCGAATTATTACGGCATATTGAATGATTTTACGGGATAATAACGGTTGAAAAATTCGATAAAGAGATTTCGCTCTCAGCAGTTTCGCCCATATGATTCGAAGCACGTAAGGTGTTTCGCTTGTGTTAGAGACATGTTTCACAATGTTCTGTTTGTTTATGGTAACGCTAAGAGCCTCCAACAAAGGGTCTACAATGTCCCGTACACCCTCCCATTCGTCGGCGTTAAATGGGGCATTGTGACAAGTCACAATTTTTATTAGGCCACCCACATCTTTTTGCTTAGACACTCTTACAGTCACCACTTCTTCACCTTTAGTGCGTTTTTTACCTCGAGCAGCGATTTTATCTTCGGAAATCTCCTTTCCCAACTTCAACACATTGTAACTCTCCGGGTGAGAGTTCTTGATGCGGCGCAAACAATTTGTCAACATAAACGTTTTCGGACTGAACTTGCAATTATGACCCAGGCTACAACTAAGATCGCCGTTCTCGGAACGAAATATGTTTCGAGCTTTTTCGGACACATTTTCTTTATTCTCTTTGACAAATGTAGAATCCATTTTTTTTTCAAAACAGCACAACGCAACAAAATGCACTGAGGAAATGCCACAAGGAATGAAAATTACTGATCACTCGAATATTGGATGTACAGCACTAGTCGGGATTGCAAAAGCTCTGATGAAACGTATGCAATAAATAGGGAAATGTCGCTAGAAACGGACCATGGTTGAGAATCAAATTATGCAAATCAAATAATTTATAATTAGAAATAAATTAATTATCTTATGATATTAAAACAACATGCATGATGTACTTTAGTTCATGTTAACAGAACAAACTGAAATTTATTGCAAATCGTATGTTTTTCATTAAAGCAGTAGGTATCCATCGTCCATCTTTACCAACTATCCCCTATCACTTGACAAAATTTTTGAGAGAGAAAGAGGGATAAACCTAAACATAGTCTCTTTTCGGTAGATGCAACATGTGACATTAATGAATTTATGTTTGTTGCATACAAAGCAATATACAAACAACGCCTTGTCTCTTTCCTAAATAACAATCGGATGTTGTGAAACATCAATATCTTGATTCTACTGCCCATAGGCGTAGCCAGGATTGTAAGTAGGGGAGGGCAAGCTTTTTTTTAAGAGAGAGAGAGAGAGAGAGAGAGAGAGAGAGAGAGAGAGAGAGTGGATTACCTTTCTTGTCAACTCTAACCCAAAGTATTTTACAATATCCGGCCGATTTTGGCAACAAGATCATTCATTTTGTTTCGTTCGTTTGTTTCTTTGTTGGAATAATGTCTAACTTAATTACTTTTAAAACACTTTCGATTATTTATGGTACTATTAAATAACAATGAATCAAACAACTGCTTGAAACTGCTAATAATTTAAAAAAAAAACATTGCGCAATTCACACAATGTACTCTAAATTTACTAGCAGAGCAACTTTTTCGAAACAAATTTAGAATGAAAACAAATGAGCATTGACATTGATAGTAGCTTTCTTCTTGGTTCATGCGTTGTTCTCGACTTGTTGGAATGTATTTGGTTGGAGGAAATTCCTTAACCTATTTAACTTATTCATATTTTATGCTACTGTCATGCAAAACAGTAACCGAGTGCTTATGTATGTATTTTATCCGGTGATCCGTTTTGTTACAAGCATTCTTTTATTCATGAATACGCGCCGAACCATCGCACATAAGTTCCACAAGGGTTCTGGGGTTTTTCTTCCATAGAAACGGAAAAACAAACTTTGAGGTAGCTCATCGAAGCTTCCGGTCCACCTCTTAGCATCTTGCTATGAGGTACCAGGTGAGTTTTTATCGATTGCCTGTCGATCTGCTAAATTTGGAAGATGACAGCATTGAGGTATCTCAAATTATAATAATCCGTCCAATGTTTCACAAAACAGCGATTGGCTATAATGAAAGGACCAAGTCACCCCCCTTGGTGCTAAACCGATGAGCCTGTACATCAATAGAAGCATAAAGTTGCCAGAAGGCACGAAATGCATCTACGCACTCTGGATTCACACAGATTATTCTAAAGAAGTTTCTACTTGATTGATAGAGTTGTAAAAATTGAAAGTTTACGAAGAAAGAGTTTGCTTCGAGCATCGGCAGTGATAGGTTGTGTCGATCCTTTATTACGCACTATTTTGCTATCGGGCATGGCGCGTTTTGTATTGTTTCGGTTATATATAATTCGGCGATGCGAGTGATCGAGTGAGCACAGAAAAAAAACAACAAAAATGTTTCACGGTGAGATGTGGTTCGACAGGGTTGTGGACCGGCTGTGGGGATCACAATTATTTGTGACCCATAATATTGGTTTGCAAGCTCGCCGTGCCATTATATCCCTGGAACAAGTAAACCACTATCTAACAAACAACTATGCTGTATAGCTGTTTGTTCAGACAAATTTGGAAAAGATGTTCTGCTATTTCTTCTTGAAAGCTAAATAACTTCTTCAAATGTGTTTGAACAAGCGGTTATTCGACGCTGATGTTTGTAAGTTATCTCATATTGTGAGTGATTCCAATAGCATTCTTACTGTTAGTATAAATAGGTTCAAATCAGAAATCGGTACTAATATTTAAATGTTTTAATAAACGCCGCTTGAATTCAGCTTATCGTTAACTAAAAAGAACCCTGCTGCGACCAAATCCTGTTATCCTATATCCCAGCAATTTCTCGTGGAAAGGCAGAGGCGGTCTCGGCTTTCAATCAAACGAATCTCACACATTCCTACCCTTTACTTTTTTGACCTGCATGCGGGCGAGGCAGGCCCTGGTTATTGCCTTAGTTTGGGATCACCAGTTTTTACACATTGAGGATGTATGCTAATCCTAAACATCATCTGTTAGTTCTCTGTGTAGTAACAGCTGATCTGACAGCAATCTCGGGCGGTCAATCATGCTCGTGTCTTGCATGGAAGAATACACCAATAAGCAGGTCCAAAGCGTATTTACAGCAACCAATCAAGCAATTAAGTCGCCTTAAATGCAACATAAATGCCACTTTTGGCCCCAATATACGGCTGCCTTACTGCAATGCTATGATAATGCTTCATTAATGCTATTTTGCATTCGAATTGCTTATTACAGGCTACAAGCATTTAAATAGCATTTGAAATGCAACTTTACAACAGATAGCATTCAAGATGCTGATATAGTGCTAATATAATGCTTGTAGCATGAATGAAATGCAGATTTAGGGTTGATTTACTGCATATACTAATGCTTATTGGTTACCTGGGCAGTGCCGTAAAAGGGGATAACATTGACCGGTTTGCCCATATCATCAATAGTCCACATAATCAGTTTTCGTTGACACACTTTCTAACTATCAATTATGTTTCTTAATCTAGTATTTTTTGGCTTCCGAAAGCTATAACATTGGTTTAAATGTTAAGTTTATTGATTGTCAAGAATTGGAAGTTGAATTGAGCATAGCTTTTTCATCTATCGGCTCGTGGGGGAAAAAAGCAATAAATGCTTGTCTAATAGTTAACATAATAGGTTAAAGATATTTTTTTATATACGTTAGGTTTGCTAGGTTGGGTTCTTGATTAGAGGAAAAAAAATGTAATAAAATTCGTAGCCTTTCCTATTTAAAAATATATCTCATTGTTGTCCACTTTTTGCGCTTTTTTGCTACAACTTGTCACAAAATCGAGGCAACGTCGCGCTTTTTCATTGAGGCAAAGCGGGAATAATACAAACATTAAACATAAGTAATAAACAATTGAAACACACATAAAAAAATTAAAAATAAAATCAAAAGCTATCAAAAGCCTTGGCTACGCCTATGCTACTGCCATGCAAGTTGTCATTATTGTGTTGAGTATGCAACAATGATAAAGATACATTATTTTTTGTCCCAACATTGTTGCGAACTGGAGATCCTGAAGGCTGACGGTGTGCAGTCATAGACTGTATAACATATAGATGACTTCTGTTCACAATAGGTGACACGCAGGCCTTGGCCTGATTGTAAGTTAATAAGATACATCCGTGGCACTGCAATATTTTTGCAGACAACATAAAAATGTGAAGAAGGAAATAGCACGAAACACGCATCTAGTTAAACCGATGATCCTGCTGTGGCCATTAGCAAAGTTTTTAAGTGGTCACCTTCATTGGAAAAAACAATCTGTTTAAACTATGCCCAATAGCCGGTTTGAACCAAGGATACTGCTGGGGCTACTCACAAAGTGTGATGATGGTTTCTTTTATAACCCGCTTTGACTTTTTAGTCGCTTTGACAAGATTTAAACCAACGGTAAGGATGCTGTTGAGGATACTCACAAAGTGTGATGATGGTTTTTCAATGCAAAAACAAGGTTATTTTTAATAATGTTTGAGAGTCGATTTAGACAGGTTTACACAGAAAAGATGCTGTTAGAGTCACTAACAATATGTGAGAATGGTTTACATCATAGGGGTAATAATCATATTTAAAAATCATCGCTTAGTAGCCGCTTTGGGCCGATTTATAGGGGTAATAATCATATTTAAAAATCATCGCTTAGTTGCCGCTTTGGGCCGATTTATTCTAACAGAAAGGATGGTGTTCGAACCACTTACAAAGTGTGATGGTGGTTTCTTCTAATATTTAAAAAAAACTTTGCTTCATAACCACTTTGAACAGATTCAAACCAACAAAAGGGATGCTGTTGGTTGTACTCAAAAAGTTAGATTTGGAATAATCAAATCTAATTTTGTCAAAAATATAGTACAAAACATTTTTTCGGAACCAAGCACCTTTCATTTGGCATAAAAAATAAATTACCGCTAAGATTAGCCACGATTCGATTTTGGCAACATAGAATTTTCGGACCTATTGCCAAAATCGTAAGGGTTCCGTATAATGATTTAATGTTATATTTACAATGATCAATTTTCTTCGTAGATTTAATACAGCAAACTGAGTTTATTTTCCAGAACGTCTTCAAAACTATACACTCTGTCCAAATTCTATAAGACCACCCCCAAATTGTTTAAAATCAACTATAAAAACAACAATTTCGGGTCAATGTGCGTATTTTTGTAGAATGCATAGCAAGTTATTGTTTGTCTTAGATTTATTTTGATTAAAAATTCCTTCTGTTACTTCTGTAATAAGATTTTATATATTTTAGGTGTTCAGTTTCTAAAAGACCATTTCAAATATTACGCATTTTTATTAAGTAAAACTTGTAAAAATCAGTATATTGTAAGTTCAATAATCCGTAGTTTTGCCATTTCTATTAATGACCTGAAAAATTTGATTTGGCATACTGTTTACTAAATTCAGTAGAACAGATTTCTCAATTTTGTCCCATTCTGTCGTAATAGCGGATTTCAGCTCATCAACAGTGGCATACTGCTTTCCGTCAACATAAATCCTGCGAACCAAAATCCCCCAAAGGTTTTCGACTGGATTTAGGTCAGGAGAACGCACCGGCCAGTCGAGCAAATCGAGTTTTTGGTTCCTGAGCCATTGCTTCGTTTCCTTGCTGGTATGAATAGCGGCATTATCCTGTTGGAACGTTAAATTCTTCCGACGATATTTGCGCAAAAAAGGCAGAAGATGTCCTTCAAGAATACTGATGTAGTCCTTACTATTCATTTAGAAGGACGTGAACGCTATCTTCAGCTTCCCGGTTGCGCAAAAGCCTGCCCAAACCATGCATGAGCCACCCCCGAAGTTCCGAGTTGAAAAATATTGTTCCTCCTTTCTTAAATCGCGCCAGTATCCATTGAAGCCGTCCGTACCATCCAGGTTGAACTTCTTTTCGTCGCTGAAGATTGTCTAAACATGTTAAAAAAATCAAGAATAATTTTACCGGTTTTAGAGCCATAGTGGAATATTAAACGTTCCGAAAAATAACAAATGACCAAAGTTTACCAAATCCCACTGTCGGTTCATGTGAGCTTTAGCAAAACTCAGCCGTTTCTCAACATGAGAAGCTGTAAGGTTAGGAGCTTTAACTTTTTTAGCCCTTTTAGGCTTTTCACCAAAACCTGACGAACTGTCTCCCGGCAAACCTTCAAATTCAAAGTGTGCTTGATTTGCATCAAGGATTTAGTCGAGTGCGAAGCTGTTTTAACTATCTCCCTCTTCTCGCGATCGGTTAGCTTTGATTTCCGTGGAGCTCTTTTGTTTTTTCCGTATCCTTCAGGATTAGCGAGATAATTGCGCACAACTTGATAAGACCGGTAAATCCGCCGTCCGATTTCCCTTATTGACACTTATTCTTGGTGAAATGCCTTGATTATTCCCTTCTCCTTCTCCGTGAGCACTTTTCCCTTGGGCATTTTGACGCAGCAAAATGAAAACACGCGAATCTGCCAATGGTCTTATACAAAATGGACATGGTAAATTGCAAAAATAGTAATTACTGCTTGGTGCGTTCACACACACACACGCATATTACCATGCATGGGATAGGTTTCACTCACACAAACATGTCATGGTACAAATTGAAGTGATGTGTTTTCTTCCTGAGAGGTGGCAGTCAAAAATTATCTGGTGTCATAGAAAATGGACAGAGTGTACGGTAAAAAGTGGCTTTAACTAGCAAACGAAATGTCAAACATCAATAAAATAACTAGAAAATGAGAAGAAAGATTAGTAATTTCGATTTGATTTCAACTACCTTTATTGCTTATCTTGACAATGTGAAGACTTCTTCAGTGTCGTGTACTAATACTCGACTCGAGATTACTAGTCGAGTATTAGTACACGACGCTTAAGAAGTCTGCACATTGTAGACGAAATACGCGTATCTGTCAAGATAAGCAATAAAGGTAGTTGGAATTAAATGGAAATTACTAATTCTTTTTCTCATTTTCTAGTTACAGGTATTCCACAAAAAAACTCCCACACTGTAGGAAAAAAAAATAAAATGTTATCCAACCTAACCAAAGTCCTCTGTATGAAATATAGAGCAAAATTCGGTCTGAATACTTATATTTTTTTTTATATATTTTTTTTTTTGGTTTTCTGGTCCTCAGTGCAGAGGGGGGGGAAAGAGAGGAGAGGAGGTGGAAAAAAAAAAAAAATAATAATAAATTTCGTTTTTTTTTTTTTAATTTTGGAGGAGGGGGAAGGAAAAAATATTTTTTTTGTTTATAAAATTTTTTTTGTTGTTTATTTTAAAAAAAAAAAAAAAAAAAAAAAAAAAAAAATAAAATAGGATTGGATGGAAAAAGTATAGAAGAGTAACAAGAAAGGGCGAACACGAAATTATTGCGACACCGAAAATGTCATGCCAATTTTCTTATAATGTTTAGAATCAAACCAAAATTTTAGGGTAGTTTTATACAAATATTTACTTCAAAAATCAAAAGAAAAGTTAATCGATGGAGCCTTGAGAGTAAAATTGAACGCATTTTCGCTTGATGCCCTCCATCAAAGTCTTTACAGTGTCATCCGGTACCAGTTTCTCAGTTTTTTTTCCAATTTCTTAACATGTCCTTCTCGTATTTGACTGTCTTCTTGCTTTTCCGAAGTTCCCACTTCATCATTGCCTAGTACTGCTCCACCGGGCGCAGCTCCGAACAGTTTGGCGGATTCATGTCCTTTGGAACAAAATGGACAGAATTGGCCTCATACCACTCCAGGACACTTTTAGAATAGTGGCATGATACCAAATCTGGCCAAAATAGCGGAGCTTCGTCGTGCTGCTGCAAGAACGGCAAAAGGCGCTTCTCGAGGCACTCAGATTTGTAGATCTCGCCATTTACCGTGCCCTTTGTCACGAAAGGCTCACTCCTCAGTCCGCAAGAGCAGATGGCCTGCCAAATGAGATATTTGGAGGCGAACTTCGACATTTTCTTCTTCTTAAATTTGTCGTCCACATAGAACTTGCTCTTGCCGGTGAAAAACTCCAACCCCGGAATTTGCTTAAAATCGGCTTTTATATACGTTTCGTCGTCCATCGCACATCAGCCATATTTTGTCAGCATCTTCTCGTAGAGCTTCCGTGCCCGAGTTTTAGCCGTCGATTGTTGCCGCTCATCGTGGTTTGGGAAGTTCTGTACCTTGTGTGTATGTAGTCCAGCTCTCTTCTTTGCATTCTGGGCTCTGCGACATGCCGATCTTTTTAGCCAAATCACGGCTTGAGACGATGGGATTTGCTTTAATCATCCGCTTCACCTTTCCCTCCGTCTTTTTGTTCTCCGGTCCCGGTTTTCTTCCAGCTCCTTTGCCGTGGTCCAACGTCAACCGCTCCTGGAACCGCTTCAACACTCTGGAGACGGTTGAATGGTGAATGTTCAACATTTTTCCCAACAGCCGGTGCGACAGGTCAGGAAATTCCAGGTGTTTGGAAAGAATTTGTTCTCTCGACTCGCGTTGGCTCACCTCCATTTTCGTTGAATCAAAAAACACGACTTCGAGTTTGACAACATGTAAACAATACACATCAATGAGAAAGTGTGCAAAATTTGGTTGATTTTTACCCAATGGTAAAAAAGTTATGCCCTGTTGAATGTGTCGCAATAATTTCGTGTTCGCCCTTTATCAGTTCATATTCAGTTTTTCGTTGCGTATCCTTTATTTTTAGACACAGCTGCACATCTTCGGGGCATAGATTCAATCAACCTGCCAATTGTTTACTTTGGAATTTCATTCCAAGCTTTGAAGAGTGCTTTGAAGAGGTAATTTTTAATAAAGTTTGGGAGCTGACTTGCACCAATTTATACCACCAGCAGGGATGCTGTCAGGGATTTAATAACGTCGCCCTTATTTAGCATCTGCTTGAGACTTACGACCGAGAACCTTGGAGAGATGAAAGAGTTCGCTAGACAAATCCTCCGGTTAGTGCAGTACTGTGAAAGGTGCCCAGATACTCCACAGGTTCCGTTTGGGATTAGGGATTCGTTAGACCCCCCCTTCTCCCTAGCTATTAGCTTCTTTGCACGGTTAACCTTTTCGTATCTTCTTCTTCTAATTGGCTTTGACGCTCTTTTCAACGAGTTTTTTTTTAGCTCTCAACATAGTATTCTGGAAGCACTTCCACAGTCGTTAATTGAGAGCTTTATATGCCAACACCAATGCTTGAATTTGCATATTATGTGGCAAGCATAATGATTCTCTGTGCCCAGGGAAGTCGATCAATTTTTCAACCTGAAAGATTCTCTCAACCGGACCGGTAATCGAACCCACCGCCTCCGTCTTGGTAAGGCAAGCATAGGAGCAAATTCATCTTTTAATCCGATTTGGCTAGCTGCCACTACCCAACAAACATCAGTGTCGAATAACCGCTTGTTCAAACAAGTTTGGAGAAGTTATTCAGCTTTTTAGAGGAAAAAGCTGACCATCTTCTCCAAATTTGCTTGAACAAACAATTATTCAGCATTGATGTTTGTTGGGTACTCCATGGTGGTTCTGGAGCGGTATGCTGCCAACAAGATCGATTTTGTCCCAAGCTAATGAATCCTCCGGATTACCCGGAATTCCGATCAATCGAAAAATACTGAACAATTTCAAAGCAGCGACTTCGACGAAGCGGCGGGACAGTCAAGCAAATGGGGGTAAAATGGAAGAAATGCGCTGATTCCGTGGAGAAATGTAACCACCAATGCTGTAGCTTTAAAGTTTTAAGAAAAGTGCTGTAAAGCATCCATTAATGAACTTTTTAAACTTATTGAATCACGATTTACAGGTCTTTTTGTGCGTACCAATTTACTTTTGGTCAGCCTTTATTTTTGGAGTACTTTAGTATCTTGTTGAGTGTGATCGCAGCAACAGAGGACTGAAGAAAGCGTTAGCTCTTGAAGCCTGCCACGTGTGCTGTGGCGCTAGTGGCGATTTTAAAATTTTAAGCTCGGTTCACAATGGATAACATTTGTTTACAATATTTCTTCTACCAAACTACTAGTATCATTAATTTAGATAAAACAGTATACTACCTGGCTTATAAACAATGAAAAAATACTATCGTTGTGATAACCACTGCACTAAGTACAACGCGAAAGATGTTTCTCTCGAATCAAATTAACGACAAAACACGACAACTTCCGTCGCGAATATTGTGTATGCTGCATATAGCCTTCAAGAAAACCGAGCTGTCAAATTAGCACCACACGCAGTACCAAGTTTTCGGCTTCACGATTGTTCTTCGTAGATGACAGCCGCTTCAGTCCTGTGCGCAGCAAGCCGTGCTTGGAAACTGACGTGTTTTGTTTTTGCTGCGTCCTTTTCGCGAAAAATAAAATCAAAAACATATTCGTAATTCAACCTAAACGAACAGTGAAATAATGAAATCTTCACGGGTTTTGTATAAGATGTAGTGAATATAATGGATTCTCTCCCGAAATTTGTGGTGGGCGGTTTTTTTCCTCTTTTTTTTTTTTTTTTTTTGGGGCCCCCCCGCGCGGGGGGTGGGGGGTGTGGTTGTGTTTATTGTTTGGGTTGGGGCACGGGATATTTTTTTTAAATAAGTTTTTTTTTGGTGGGGGGGGGGGGGGGTTTGGTTGTTAAGGAGTTTGGATACACTGAAAATTTATTTTCGTAAATAAGCTTTCACTCGCTTCGTAATCATGGATTTTGTACATAAAACAAATGTCTCGTATATTGTATGAAACATTCATATTGCTTTTTATCTTGTGAAATGCTATCATTACACCTTTTTGTATAATGCACGAAATAGATTTCGTGAAGACCAGCCAATCGCTGCTTCGCTGATGTTGCTGCTGGGATGGGCGGGAATAATTTATTTATCCCAAAATACAAATTGAAGCGGTGTCCAGAGTTATAACGTCATACTCATTATTCAATTATCACCTCACGAGTCGCCATGGCATAGTGAGATCAACCGAGGATGCAGTATCAGCTCTTTCCAAAATTACTGGATCGAATCCCATGTCAGAAACATTAAAAAAAAGATGCTGGACAACTCCACGTGGTCGAGCTTTTTAGTCAATAACATTTCGAGTCGATAAAGTAGATCTCTCAGTCATTCAGGCAACCATCCGAGAGACGGTTCTTTTAAATTGGTCACAAAATATTCGTAGCTCTGTGTATTGTTTTCGTACAATGCACGAATGTTGTTTCTGTGTCAACAAATGCTTCGTGCTTTTGACAGTTGCGCGTGTGCCATTAATTACGAATGTATCTTCATAGAAAGAACAAATCAGTTTCGTTGCTGAAAACAACGAACAGATTTGTTAGTTCTACCTTCGATTTCGTAATATAAACTAAAATTAACTTTCAGTGTATAGAGTCGCCTCCTAGCGAGGGATTTTGATTATTGACAGAGTGTGGAGAGAGAAAAAAAAAAAGAGAAAAATATAAAAAACCGCTTTGTGGGGGTGAAGAAAAAAAAAAAAAAAATGCGGGGGGGGGGGGGGGGGGGGGGGGGGGGGGGGGGCGCCCTGCCCTCGGGGGGGTTAGCTAATAGCGGTAAATTTTTATTTTTTTTTTTTTTTTTTTGTTTTGTTGTTGTTTGGTGGTGGGTGGTACTGGGGGGGGAAGGGGGAGTGTTGTGTTTTGTTTTGTTGTGGGCGGGGGGGGGGGGCGGGGGGGGGGGTCCCTATCTTTTATTTCTTTTATTATTTTGTTTCTGTTCGGGTGGGGGGGGGGGTGGGTGTTTTTTTGACGTAGACTACGTCTTACGGCAAGGGTAGGGTGTCAAATGAAAATCTAAAATATTGCGACCGTCACGAAAAACCGTACGTTTTGTAGGCGAATAACTCAAATAATCCACGATAGATTTACATGATTTCTTCCTCAATCGGTCGGAAATTTTACCGCGCTCCAATTCAATTGTCAAACATTATTCTCAAACAATAGTAAACTATTGAAAATAACGCAAATATAAGGTGATGTCTTATAATGTCATTTTGCAGAGTAAATTTACCAAATTTCCTATCACAGTTTTCAAATCGAAGCAACGAACGTCTTGCATAATCTTCTTCTTCTTTGTATTAGAGAGGGACTTTAACCAATCATGTCATTCGTCTCTCCATGTACGTCTCGCATGCAGCTGAGACCGGTATAAAACGCACACTTAGGAAAAATTTGCCTCATTCGTTTGGCAGCATTGAAGCTGTGCGGAGCTGGTCCCTGGTAGCTGGTCGCAGGCAGCTGGTCGCAGGCAGTTGGTCGCAGCTGCTGCATTCGTCCGGCAGCGGAGCTGGTCGCAGAGGCAGCTGGTAGTCGCGTAGCAGATGTGGTCGCGTAGCAGCTGGTGGTGGTAAGTACCAAGGCTCTCCCAAACAGCGATCGTCGCGATGAGGTAAAATGGCGGATTATGGGGGCGGACAATCGCGTCGGTTTGTGCAAGCCGCCATCTTACCTCATCGTGGCGATTGTTTCACCGCGACTTCGAAAACGCTGCTGTTTGGGGGAAAGCGTCCTTGGGGACCTGCAGCAGTAGGTGGAAATAATCTGTTCTTTTGAGGACAATAAATTAAAATAAAAGAGTTGTTTATTAAAGAACTAATCTTAAATTTAGTTCGATGCTCGATGGAGGGCGAGCTGTCGGTAAAAATTTTACCCAGCTGGTTGGCGCAATCCATAAATTGATAATCTGTCCTTTTGAGGACAACCAATTTTATTAAAAGAGTTGTTTATACAAGAATTAAACATTAATTTCGTTTGGTTTGTGCGCCTAACATCATGGTGCCGATTCGTTCGCCGCAACTGCAAAAACGCCTCCATGGAGGGCGAGCCGTAGGGAAAATTTTACCCAGCTGGTTGGCGCAACCCACTAATAAATAATCTGTCCTTTTGAGGACAACCAATCCAGTTCAGAGAGTTGTTTATATAAGAATTAAATTAATATTTCGTTCGGTTTGTGCGCCATTTAATCTAGTGCCGATTTGTTCGTCACGACTGAAAAAACGCTACTGTTTGCGGGAGAGCCTCCATGGAAGGCGAGCAGGACAATTCTCCGTCGGTGAAAAAATTTTCCTAACTGGTTGGCGCAACCCGCGATGAATCAATAAATCCATTCAATTTCTAATTTAAGAGAGTTATTTAAATAAGAGTTAATCTTACATTTCGGTCGATTGGCAGTCGTATTGGATTATGCCAAGTCGTTACTAGGCAACTAGGCCGGTTCTTTGATTTATTTTCACCGAAAAATCCTACCAGATGCAAATCCATCTTTGCTACTTTCAATTTAATATTCTCAGCTTGAGAGTTTGTTTGATTGGGATTTTCGTTTCAAATTGTCGATTAGCAGCCAGTGGTATTAGCAAAACTTGTTTTCCCTTCGTCGCATACCGTAAACCACACAAATTCCCTATCACGGACACCATTTTCGATGTCAAACATGATATTCCGAACCAACATTCTCTGCAAAATCCAATTAGTAGTGTGTTATAAACAGTTGTTCTGTTGTGTTAACGATTCGCGTTGGATAGAGTCCTACCTCTAGGAAGAAAAACTTTTTGAGAAACATAGTGAAAGTGAGAATGCCTAACCGATTTGATCCAGAACGCTTGCGCAGATTCAGGAATCGCATAAAGAGCGAACATACGGGAAATCCTCCGAAACGACCATGCACCGATGCCGAGCGAGCTCGTAGTTATCGGGCGAAAACTAGTTAAAACTATCTGTTTACGCCGGTCATCTGTTATAGGATTCTAAGGCTTTCCAACGCACCGCACTGCGAGATCACTCACTCAATCAATGAGTGTCCCAAGTATATAGATTGATTATAGATAGAAGATATAGTTTTTCCATTTTCGCATGTAGGTCTTATCAGTGCATCTTGTTCACCATCGATCGTCTCACGATAGTCAGCAGGCCCGAGCGTAGGTAGGATGCCGATAAGAAAAACATCGCATCCAGCTAGATAAGCGACGATCGATAGATATAAAGTTAGTTACGAATAAACCGTTCGCATGATCACATCGATTTTCTCCAGACATCGCGTTTTGTATCGTTGTGAAAAGTTAAAGTTTAGCACAGTTGAATAAACCATACAGTTTTCATTCCGTATTCAGTAGTCGCGTACTAAGTGCCTTTTTCCGTGTATCCGACAATCACCTTTCTGAACACTATCATTAATTTAATAATTTTATATTCCCTAACAGATCCTCAACTATCTTCTAGGCCTTAAAGATAGCCCATCGTAAAACGTGCAACCGTGGCCGTGTCATCATTTAAATCAAAAGGCCCTTTTCAGGGCCACCAAAGAGTTATAAAGAGTGTACAAGAGAATTTTCCCACATACTGACTTCATAAAACCAAACGGCCCTTTACAGGGCCACCAAATAATATCTCAAGAGCGTACAATAGAATTTTCTTACATACTGGCTTCAAGACGCTGGTCTAATGTCCCATAAGAGCCGCACCCGTCATATTGTGACTTAAACTGCTTCTATCGGTAAGGGTAAGCGACCGGCACGAATAATTGAAACCCTTTTAACGCTAATAATAGCCACACAGAATTTCCCTGACATTATAATGCATCACTTGGTTTAACGTAGTCTACGTCAACCGGTCGTGTCTTGTACACAACCCCACTGATTTTTTTTCTTCCGTTGCACAATGATTGTGATTTTCAAGTTAAATTTCTTCTCGGAAGTGCTTTCTTTACCTGTGATTTTCATTGTTTTGCATTTGTGCGCGAAGTACTAATTGTATTCGGGCTGTTCCATTCGAAAAGGATGATGTGAAAATCTTTGCCGAATAGCGGAGTGCTACTTCTGTAGAGACATAAAGATTGTACGGAATCAAATTGCACCACTTTTAAATGGCTGTAACTTTTTACCCGTTGGGTATTTTCTATTGAAATTATGGGTGGAATTAGTTCAATGTTTATTTGTTTACGCTGTGTAAGTTTCACTAGCAGCTGTGCAATCGTTGCGAAGATGGAGTTGTTGCGCACGTACCTCGAAAATCTTTCTCATCGTACCATCAGCAGGAAGCTGGGAATGGTACATTCTACGGTGTCTCGTGTTTAAAATCGGTACCACAAACGTTTGACCATCGATCGGAAAGAAAAAAATGGCAAAAATGGATCTCAGTATAGTGTTAAGGATCACAAGCGGGTAGTTCAAGCTTTCAAGAGGAATCCTAACAGTTCAGTTCGAGATGTGGCGAAGAAACTGAATCTAACCAAAACTTCTTTCGTGCAAGATGCGAAAAAACGTGAAGGACTACACACGTACAAAGTCCAAAAGGCGCCTAATCGCGATGAACGGCAGAATACGGTAGGTAAAACACGTGCACGGAAGCTCTACACCCAGATGTTGACGAAACCACATTGCCTCGTTATGGATCGTGTGACGTATGTAAAAGCAGACTTTCGGCAGCTTCCGGGGCTCCAGTTTTTCACTGCTCATCATAAATTCGATGTCCCTGAGGACGTTAGAAAGCAGAAGATGTCAAAGTTTGCCAAAAAATATATGATTTGGCAAGCAATTTGCTCGCGTGGAAAGCGGAGCACCCCATTCGTGACAACTGGAACGGTCAATGGGCAGGTGTACCTAAAGGAATGCCTCCAAAAACGTCTACTTCCTCTTCTGAGGTCACAGGATGGTCCTACGATTTTCTGGGCGGATTTAGCCTCGTGCCATTACTCGAAAGAGGTTTTGGAGTGGTACGAGGCTAAGGAGGTCAATTTCGTGCCGAAGCATCTCAACCCCCCGAACGCACCGGAACTGCGGCCAATTGAAAAGTACTGGGCCATCATGAAGCAGGCACTTCGGAAGCATCCTAAGGAAGTGAAATCGGAGGAAGATATGAAGAAAAACTGGATTGCCACGCAAAAAAAAGTTGGTCCAAATGTTGTACAGGACCTTATCAGTAGTGTAAAGAAGAAGGTTCGTGCATTTGGATATGGAATTGAAATTGAATAAAACAAACATGGGAAAATATTCATAACATGTTTTATTTTACTCCCTGAAAGTTTGAAGATGATTGTTTGAACGGGCGAATTTTGCCGAATATTTGTGTGTGTCGCAATTTGATTCAGTACACCCTTTAAATGCATCTTTTAGAATCACAGAGAAGCCGTCCAAATGAAGACTGTACCCCAGCAACAATTTCCGGTGAGATCTATCTGATAAGATATGATATGGTGATCAAAACAATAAAATTAAGAGGAAGGAGCACATACAATATCCATTTGAGGTTTGTGCTGTGTCTATGGGGTTGGGGTTTTTTTTTTTTTTTTTTTTTTTTTTTTTTTTTTTTTTTTTTGTCAGCGAACTCATTGTGTTTATTTTTCCGCCTACGCACCATGGCAGCAGGCTGCAATTTCTTTGCGCTTACACAATTTGACTTCACTATTCTTTACTCATGAACACGTCGATCACCGATGGATGATGAACTGATTTTTGTGATGAGAGCTTCTTCTTCTTTATTGTTTTTTACGGGACTTTAACCCTAGGGGTCATTCGTCCCGGTTGTGCATCATTTCTCACGTGTTCTTCTTCTAGCTTGTTGCCGTTGTCATCATCAATTAGCATTGGCAAAGTTGTTTAAATGCACCACTGAAAATATTACGCCAAGTTTGCCTCGACCTATGTTTCATCGTTTCACCCTTTTAGTTGTCAATAACTTTGTAACTCAAACCTATTGTCAAGGGCCGGTTGAAATGTCTTGCCCGTAATTACGCCTATGGAACTACTACACTTAGTAGTTTCGACTGAGACAACTCTGGTATTGTGGCTGTTCGGCATCCTTTCAACTTTTCTGAGATTCTCCAGTAAGCTTGGGGCTGAAAAATTAGCCAAGTTTCTCTCCCGACCATAGTGTGTCTTCTTTGAGATGATTCTTGCGCTCGACTTAACGAACCCGTCAACCCATAAGCCGGAACCCACAGCTTCACCACATTTCCGAAAATAAACGTACCGGAGATTTCTTCCCTTCGATTAAACATGAATTGGTGCCTGGACAAAATATGCCAAGATAACATCGTCACATTTCCAAATCCGGTCTAGCAAAAGCCACAGCTCCTCCAACACTGCTTCCTTGCTAATCTGAATCTAAGTGCCGTTTTATTCCGGAGAAAATATCCCCACACTTTCGTGCATGGCAAACGAAATCAGATCTCACACTTCTGGTCTTCGTTCCCCACGAGTCGGCAACCCGAAATGGGTTGTCACATATCCTAGCCCAGGCCAACTAACACTTTTTGATTGCCGGTGAGGCACAAGTGAAGCGGAAAAATGTCAAAAACAAATAAACACCGTTCTTCCAACAGCGAGATACGTCCTACCCAGGACATGTGGTGTTGCTTGCCATAGTTCGGTCTAGGGAGATCTGCTCTCATCAACATGCGCACGTACGTACCGGAGCTTTTCCGCAAAGAAGCTGCAGCTGCATGAGTTTGGAAGAATTTTCACACTCAATTACCGGAAACTTTCTCCATTTCCGGAGCAGCAGAAGTCGAGACAGACGACATCAGCAAATGTGAAACTGAGAGCACATCTAATGCACCTTTGGGCGGGTGGAGAAATTGGAGCTGGCGTGGAGACCATTATGCAGCATAGTTCTTTCGGAACAACATACTAAGAATGCTTTTGCACGCTCCGTTGCATGCCAATGACGCCGTTTTGGATCGCATTATAGCTCTCTCCTTTGTTGTTCGGAAGACTGAATGCTCGCATGTGCCCCAGAGGTTCAATCGCTTGAAATTTGGTGTTGATTTTATTAAGATTAGCCAAAAGAATTCTCGTAAAATTATTGCGTTAATGAAAATTAAGTTTGCAGTGAGAGTTATTTTGCAAATTTTCCCTCACTACCATGTACTGCGCATCCTTTCTCAGCCCTCACAGTAGCAAACTCTTCAAAACGACGGCACATTAAGCATTCCGGCATAACATATGCAAACCGACAAATTTTTAAACTTCTTCCCCATATCAGCTCCGACTCCCGACAACGGAAAAAGGAATCGCTGGATGCAATCTCGTCTCGTAGGTTTTTCTCGGCGCCCGACGCTCGCGGTTCGCATAGTTAGCTTGCTGCATCGATGCCGTCGTCTTTCTCGTGGTTGGCAAAAGTGCCAAAGAAAAGTATTGAGAGTGATAAAGGGCATCCTTACCCTCAACCCCACCGACAAGAAACCAAACATAAGCACCAATTTTATAAGTAATTCAATTTAAACTTTTCCCGTAGATCCTTAAAAATGGTTCCTGTCTGTCTGTGTGTAGGGACGAGATGCGGCAGGCTGGATCGTGCAGGAGCTTATAGAAACTCATCACCACCCGTGCAACAACGACCAAGGCCAGCATCCAAGAAGGCGTTGAGCTGCAACTCTTGGGAGACACCTTCCAACCGCTCCTCATTCACAATGCAACGTGAGTGAGTAAATAAAAGAAAGACTTCGGCAGGGAAAAGAACAGCAGCTCGAAACTTATTCCCGGCATACGTCGGTTCAAGGAGTGGAGCGAGGTCTTGATTTTGGGCAACTATTTCGGGGGGGGGGGGGGGGTTTCGGTTTCCTTCTTCAATAGAACTGTGTTTATTTAGCATTCCCAAGCACGGGGACGGTGGGGCAGGGCCGCCTTCAGATTCACCAGGGGAAAGTGTCTTGAAAGTGGATTCTTCGGGGTTTCGCATGCAAAGATAGCTCGATGGGATGAAGGTTGATTGGAAGGAAGAAGCAGCCAAGGGAAAGTTTCCTAAGGGCGTGTGAAATGTGCACTTAATTATTCACATGTATTTTAAGCTGGGGAACATTCTTTCGATAATTAAATACTTCTTTCGCAGAGGGAATTTTGTGGCAAATTGAAACATTTTTTTTTCATAGATATGTAATTGCTTCCGCTTCGGAAAATGTCTTTAAATCTTTTCCAATTTACTGATTCCTAAACTTGTTTGTAACCGTAGTTTTAATGTCAGTTGAATTAATCGGTGCTCTCGTTAAACAATGGCCTAAATTGTTATTATGTCTTGATCATGTCCACCCAGAATGACCTGAAAAAGTGTGAAATTTTATTCGACTAATTTTGATTTGGATGAAACTCTGCACGTGCTTTGGGCTAAGAAAACTGATATTTTTCCACAACAGAAAAATAGTAGTTTTTGAAAAAAAGGACGGGTGAATTTTACCATAATGTAATACAATGGTAGCTCGGAAAAGGTAGGTTGTATGGAAAATCTGTCGAAGAACAAGTACAAGTCCTAAGGTCTGTATCCGCAATAATCCGGACATCTCAAAACATGAATAAAACATAAATTTCGCATTATATTTCCGTCGTAGTTGTTTATTTCAGATTCATGGGATGTGTTTTAACAATTCGTGAAGACAAAACATAGTTATTCGGTATTTGCATAAAATTTTCGAACTTTGCGCTTAACTCCGTCCATTAGGGTTTGTACAGACTCTTCAGAAATCGTAGAATCCGTCTTTGTCCAAATTTGCTGGAAGTGTTTGATGTCTTTGATTCCTTGCTTCTTTTCAGAAGGCTTCCGCTTCATCACAGCCCAATATCTCTCGATTGGTCGCAGCTCTGGGCAATTTGGAGGGTTTGAGGTTTTTGGTACAATGTTCACTTGATTTGCTTGGTACCACTCAATCACAGTTTTAGCATAGTGGCATTATGCCAAATCGGGCTAGAACAAAGGTTTTTCTTTGTGACTTTTGATGAAGGGTAGCAATCGCTTCTGCAGACACTCTTTCTGATAGATCTCCTTGTTGATTATGCCTGTAGTGACGAAAGATTTACTCTTTTTGCCACACGGGCAAATTACTTGCCACACGGGCAAATTACTTGCCACACAAGGTATTTTTTGGGAAATTTCGATGCTTTCTTCGTTCTGAAATGCTCAGCTGTAGCATTTCTGGCCATAGCAGAATAAAAAGCCAGCCCTGGAAGCTGCTTGAAATCCTCCAGGACATAAGTTTCATCGTCCATAACAACGCATGAAAACTTCGTCAAATATTCGCAGTACAAACGTCGAGCCCGTGATTTTGCTGCCAAGTTCTGTTTGTCGTTGCGATTTGGAACTGTTTTTACTTTATACAACTTAAGTCCCAAACGCTGCTTTGATTTTTGGACAAAACCAGGCGACATCCCTATTTTACAAGCCACCGTTCGAATGGAGAGATTTGGGTTTTTCGTTAATATCCTTTTCACCTTTCGGTCCATGACAGGAATGTTTTTGTCACTTTTCGGTTTCCTCTCCACCGTCAAACGTTCCGAAAATGATTTGAGCACATCGTGAACAGTGAATTTAGGCAAATCCAATGTTTTTGCAAGGTCCCGTATTGACAAGTCATGATTTGCCGTACGCCCGTACAAAATTCGCTAGCGCACTTGTTTTTTTGTATCCACATTAATCCGGACACCTTCAAATCATTGTAACTTTTGAAATATTGCAAGTAGGAATGAAAAAATTCACTGTGGTATAGCTGAGAGTCTATGATGAAAAAGACTATGATTGATGTATACATTTCATGTTTAGTATTCAAGATGGCGACGAAAGAAAAACAAGTGCGCGAGCGAATTTTGTACGGGCGTACGGCAAATCCTGATTTCTGAAGAGTCTGTACAAACCCTAATGGACGGAGTTAAGCGCAAAGTTCGAAAATTTTATGCAAATACCGAATAACTATGTTTTGTCTTCACGAATTGTTAAAACACATCCCATGAATCTGAAATAAACAACTACGACGGAAATATATTGCGAAATTTATGTTTTATTCACGTTTTGAGGTGTCCGGATTATTGCGGATACAGACCTTACTTATAAATAGCGTCGAAACTATTACTCCTAGGATATTGCAATGTTCAGAAGATCAGTGTTAAATTTAATTTGATGATTTGATGAAAAAATATTTGAAATTGAATCACACGCGTTGGAGATATTTCTTTTTAAGTAAATGTGTTTTTGTTCATTTATTAAAAAATCAACTTTTATCCATATCTCGAAAACTGTTTTACTTTAATTTTTTTTGACGGCATTTTTGAATTCTGCATAAAATTTCACATAAGAAACATTAGTTGAATTATAAAGTTCATCGCTTTTGATTTATTTTGTAAACTAGTGTTATTAGTAGAAAATAAAGCTTCAATGTCAAGAGAAACTAATACTTCATCTTCTTTTACATCTATGTTATAGACGAGCTCTGTGAATTTGTGAATAATCGGAGTTCTTGATTGATCGATTGGGATTGTCGTGGCATGTTTTCAAATTCGTTAACTGTATGGCTACCCAAGTTACATTGCCAAAATCATCCAGCTTTATTAAGTTTTATTAAAGTTTTATGAAAGCCACTAGAAATCACTCTGGTTTTATTATGGCACAAAGAGGTGCAAATAGGTTTCATATTTTAGTCAGGTTTGTGAGAACACACACAGCTTGTTTACAATGATCTCAAAACATTTTTTTTCAAATTCCGTTTACTCCTATCAAAGTTTTTAACTTTATGACTTTATGAACTCGTAGAATGCTGTTTTGAAATGCCATTTTAGGACTCATTCATATTATCTTATTATGGTCAATTGAAAAAGCATTTTAAAACCAATTTGCCTCCAGTAAATGCATTAAACGGCAAATTGGCTTTAAAGGTTTCTAAATAACTTCACGTTTTAGAGACCCTCGTGATCCACACAAAGATATGTAGGGTTAAGCACTACTTCAGCGCAAAATGATTCTCTTCGTCTTGGGGGGTTTTGTTCGTCAAAAACTGGGTTTTTTTTATTCAGGAGTGAATAAGCCCATGGTGGTGTCTTGCTGCCCAAGAAAACCAGAAAGGGATATTATTTTCTAACACGGGCCGTGCCCACCGCCCTTTTCAGGACGACCAAGTTTACTTTTCAAATAAAAAGTTGTCTTACTGATATTTTTTATAATCGAAACAGAATTACCATAGGCCATTCTGGATTATTTGATCTTTTTTTTTGCATTAACTAGTAACATCTCGCAAACTGATAATTTATAATGGTTAGTTGTAATAGTTGATGTAAGAAACAAACAACGACCACATACACTCCTGATAAGAAAGGAGGCTGTAAATAATATATGTGTCGAATGATTTTCTCAGCTGGATTCCCACCGTTACACACACATGTCTACATTACAATTATTTATTTACTTCGTCTTCAACCACACAAGAGCCAATCATTCTCAGCCACTCGAAACCGCCCATTTGGCTGGAGAACATACTTCATACCGCCTTTAAATACCATCAAATCGTCCTCCGTATCCAATCCGGCATCGATGTTGTTTGGCAGGCCCATTTCTTTCATCCTGGCGGGATAACTGGAGTTGACTTTTCTCTTCGTAACATCGTACACCCAGTACTGGCTACCCTTCAGTGCAAAAATATCTCCATCATCGTCACTCAAGATGGCATCGATGTCGCTGGGCAGTCCAGGGAATCCTTCGCTGATCAACCGAGGATGCCCGGCGTTCAACCGTCCCTCGGCGAACCGCCAATATTTGTTACCCTTGAAAAAGTAGCTGCGCCCGTCGCCGTATCGCAGGGCTGCATCGATGTTACCGGGAAGTCCGGGCCACTTGGAAGAGATCAACCGGCCGACGGGACGCTTTTCGTTCAAATTGTAGTAGTAATTGCCTGCGAAGACGTACAAATTGCCGTCGGATTCTTGGATTGAAGCATCGATCTTCGACAGTGTGCACAGCTTGGGTGGTACGTTATTCATGGTTCGTCCACCTCTTCGAACTCCATATAGTTCTCGAATGTTCTGGAATGATAAAATCAAAATTGGATTTGGAAGATTGGTTTGTGTTTTTGTGATTACCTCAATATCGATTGGTTGTGGTTCGGTGAATCGGTTACTCTCGGTCGGATGCATCAAGGAAGCTTTCGATCGCGAATGCTCCAGCCCCAGCGAGTGTCCAATCTCGTGCAGTGCCGTGTCCAGAAAGTCCTCCATCGTTACGTCCTCGTCGTCGAAAAAATACTTACTGTTGAAGTGAATATCACCAACTTCCGGGAAGAAGGCGTGTGCCAACGTGTTTGGATCATCAAACATGCACCGTCTGCCACGCTTTTTGTGAAGTAGTCCTCCGAAGTTGATTTCAATATCGGCATCATCATCGGTCACCTCCGCAAAGTCCAGATTTGTGATCTTACTCCATTCATTGAACGCTTTCATGAGCATTGTTTGAATGGGACCCGTTCTTTTCGCACGCGGAAAGTTCTCAATTCTGTAGGTCAGTATATTCTTGCTCCACTTGGAGACACTCTGCTTGAGTTTGGCGCTCTTCTTCGATCCGCAATGTGGCCGTCCAATCGCTAGCTTGGTCTCGTCATCCAAAATACCCGTGACTGGAATGTCATTGGCATGCTGGAAGATACTTATGATTTCGCTTATGGCTCGTTCCGAGGAATCGGAAAGCCGTAACGTCTGTCGAAGATCGTCATCGTCGTCGATTTCGTTGTAGCCCAAGTCACGGAGAATCACCTTCGATCGATAGAATGAAAGTTGTTTCACGTTTTCACTTTTCTTTAAAGTGTAAATATTACCTCAGCATTCAGCTCGGTAAGATCTGGAATTTCTAACGCTTCGGCCGGATCCGGAAGAATCTGCACTCGTCTGGAGGATTTCTTTCTGCCCAATTTGGTAATTTTGGCTTCCGGTGTGGGAACACCATAGACTTTGTTAGGGAGTAGATCGTTGTGTAGAACCAGCAGACAGAAAACCAGCGATGATCGACAGAGCATTGTAATTTCTTCAGCTTTGTGCGACGACTCGATTGCAACTGGTGTGATAAGAGCCCCTCACGTTTCTTCCATAAGGTCAAGCAATAGTTGATAACGAGGGAATTTCCAAGTCAGATTGCCGACTTTGCTGTTTGTTTGTGTGCATCAGGCATGCGAAAAAAATGTAAACAATGTACATAAATAGAAGCAAACATTTCAGGTTTGTTGCATAATTAAGAGATGATGGACTGCTGATTAATAAAGGGAAGATGTCCCTACGTTAACCTCATTACTTCGAAATTCATCTTCATCATAAATCAAATGAATTGAGGGGTGACTGAATTGGTTTGTATTGTAATGTATTTGTTATTAAACATAAGCAAACATTATCGCGGGAGAAAATCCATGTTTTCCCTCTGCAATGTCTTGATTCAACGTATGGTGAATTTAGGAACTACACAATCAATCAATTTAACTTGTTAAATTGATTCGCTACAGCTAAAAATTTTGCAAAAGTTTTCGTTTTCTAATTTTACTTGAATTTATTCAAATTCTACATGACAAAAAAAAAGACTATACATTATAATAAAATACACCTTCTTATATAGTGTATGACCCGTATTTTCTCGAATGACCTGCTGTAGAATATTTTAACAATAAATACTAAACTTAATGCCTGAGTTCTGTTCATCTCCAGGTCAGCACAAAAACCAGCGCTCCTTGATGGGTCTAGCGGTACTCAAGGTGTAATCCTTCATGTTCATGACGTAATAGCTCCGGTCCTTGAAGAAGTACGACTGTCCATCCGTGTGGTGCAGCGCCGCATCTAAATCCACCGGCATATCCTTGAAGTCGTACACCAGCCGTGGGAATTCCTTGCTGACCTGCGGTCTCATCCGGGGACTGTAGAACCAATACTGCTTTTTCCGGATGGCCAATAAACTCCCGTGTTTTGTCACGAACACCGTGCTCAAATTGTTTGGCAGCCCCGGAAACTCCTCCGCAATGGGTTTTGGATAGCCGGCCTCCAGTTGATCATCGGCATAGACCCATATTTTGTTCCGCTTGAAGAAGAATGTTTTGTTGTTCCGGTAGGTGAATGCGGCCTGTATTCCACCCGGAAGCCGTGGCCATTTCGAAGTATTTCGACGACCCTTGGGGTTATGTTCGCTTAGCGGATAGTAAAAGTCGCCTGCCAGTACGTAAGTCTGACCTTTGGCATCGTTAAGTATGGCATCGATTTTTTCCAGTGAGCATAGCCGTGGTCCATGCTTCAGGGGACCTGAAGAAGTAGATGGTCTAACCGTGGTTCGTCGTACTCCGTACAATGCTTGAAGTGTACGGCGATCCTCCAGTGGAATCTCTGTATGATATCGAATGTGCATCGGGAACATGATGGATGTTTGTGAAGTCGTGTGTTCCAAGCCAAGCGTATGGCCAATCTCGTGTATGGTTGCGCTAAAAAACTCATCTGGCGTATAAGTTCGTTGGCTGTTATAGTGAATGTCTCCTACTTCCGGGTAGAATGCGTGAGCTAACGTTGTATTGCTGGAAAATTTACACTCCTGTCCGAGTCGATCCTGGTGAACTGCTAATTCATCGCTCACGTAGATATCGGCCTTCCCTTGGAGGACTTCTGTTATGGTCAGCTGTACATGCTTTGTCCACTCTTCAAATGCTTGCCTGATAAGTTGTCTCGCTTCGGCAGCCGCAATGCTCCTAGGAAAGCTGTTAATTTTGAACGTTAATGATCGTTTCGACCACTTTTCATCGACCAAATTGAGCTCAGCAACGCCACAGCGTGGTGCCGCGATAAGCCGACGGGTATCATCATCCAGTGTTCCACTTTCGGGCAAATGTTGATGCTTTTGAAATCGTTTCAGCGCAAGAACTGTACTATTTTCGGCCGTTTGATCCATTTTATTGACAATCTCATCCCGGCTAATGAATCCAGTATCTTCCAGAAATACCTGCAATGAATGTGAAGATGAATTTGCTAGAGCGGGTTTGGAAAAGCGATCTTACAATTGCGTCTTGTTGCGTCACATTTTGACGTAGGACTACGTCTGTGTTTTCAATACTGGGGTACACGTTCGAATTACGAAAATTTGGAGCGTCACGAAAAATATATAGGTTTTGAACGTTAATAACTAAGTCATTTCACGATCGATTTACAAAATGTTTTCACCAATCGATCGGGACATTTTCTACGCTTCGATTCTTATATTTAAATCTATTGATTTATAACATTCAACTATTGAAATTAACGCAAATTTAAGGTAATGTCTTATAATGTCGATTTTTTCAGAGTAAATTTACCAAATACACAGTACTTTTCTAGCACAGATTTCATATTTAAGTAACGAACGTCTCCTAGGCAGCCATGAATGTTATATAACGGGTACACCTTCGCATTTTGAATTAGTTTTTCGGTGGTCGTGGAGCTGTGCAGAGTAGGATCTGCAGTTGGATCGTAGCCGGCAGCAGCACTGGCGAGCAGTCGTTGCCCAGAGAGGCGTAGGTGCAGTTGGCTATTGTTGCCGATGCTCCCGTCAACCTCGCTGCAAGAAACATGGCTGCTGAAGCTTACGATTTGGCGGGAAAAAGCCGCCCGTGACAACAAGACAAGAATCAACTATCCCACGTCAGCTAAAGATGGCCACCCGCAACGACGAGTAGCTGAACCAAGAATACCAAGAAGAAAGCCCAAGTTCAATCGCGAACCATGTTTCTCCCCCATCAACTAAATCCGTCCTTTTCAGGACGACCAAATCAATTTTCCAATTAAAGAGTTTATTTGGTTAAAATTTTCTCTTGTGCTGTTTCAAATTAATTTCAATCACCGCGCCCCGGCTGAAAATAGCATTAATTAAACGCCGCTTCCCGGAGTAAATGACAAAGAACGTTGAACAACCAACGAACGAAATTCTAGAACGGATAATTCGAACCGAACTGCGACACTTCAGGCCGACCATGTGGTTGAGTTCGTTGTAGTTCCTAGTTGTGCATAGCGGATTAGTTGCTGGCGGTGGCAAGCAAATTAGAAATGTTTCGGTTAAGAAAATCATCCGTCTAGCGTGCAGTAATTAAAACTAATTATTGTGGCGCAATAACTGAATTTCGTCCCCTTTGGTGCAATTTGTATCACATTGCCTTCGTTGGTACCGCCTTCTTTCGTGCACTAGCATCCGACCCCTTTACCTCATAGCTCTTAGCAGAACATTTTGATTCAGTCTTACGACAGTCGTTAAGCTGTGCAGTGGTCTTAGGATCGCAGTTGGCGGCGGCGAGCAGTCGTTGCCCAGAGAGGCGTTGTTGCAGTTGGCTGTTGTTGCCGATGCTCCCGTCAACCTCGCTGTGAGAAACATGGCTGCTGAAGCCTACGATTTGGCGGGAAAAAGCCGCCCGTGACAACGAGACAAGAATCAATCATCCCACGAGATGAACCAAGAAAGAAAGCCCAAGTTCAATCGCGAACTGTTTCTCCCCCGTCAACTAAATCCGTCCTTTTCAGGACGACCAAATCAATTTTCCAATTAAAGAGTTTATTTGGTTAAAATTTTCTCTTGTGCTGTTTGAAATTTCCATTACCGCGCCCCGGCTGAACATGGCATTGCTTTAAACGCCGCGTCCCGGAGTAAATGGCAAAGCGCGTTGAACAACCAATGAACCAACAGATCCATAACTATCTTCTACGCGTTAGAGATAGTGGCCCTCTCAACCATCGTAGAAAATACAACCGGGGCCGTATCATAATTAAGAGCCACCAAATGCTTTCTAAAGAGTGTACAATAGAATTTTCTTGGCCCTTTTCAAGACTGACTTAAATCAATTAGCGGATGGCCCTGACGTGTATGGGAATTCGATTGCTGCGTAGTCCTACGTCAACTTTGCGTACAACCCCATTGGGCTGTCCCTTATAGTTTTTTCATCCAATCTTCTATTGTTTTAACATCTGAGTTTAGCTTGAAATTCTTAAGGATCTTTAAATGTCCTACCCGATCATCATCTAAAATCTTGTTGTAACGTTTGAATTGCAGGGTACTTTTCGCTGCCTGCTGCTTTACAAGTTGGTGTAAAGGTAACATGTTAAGAAGGGCATCCGAAGCCACAGATGGTGTACTTTTCATTGCCTCAGTTATTGATACACAGGCAAGTATCTGTAGTTTACCCTGTACCCTTAGTAATAGCCTTGTCAACATTGGAATTCTAATTCAGTTTTTTTTTTATCAAAAGTAACACCAAGGTATTTAAATTCTTCCGCAAACTGAACTTGAACTTCATTGAGAGTAGGCTGTTTTAAATTTAGCTTTCTTCTTTTGGTAAAAGGTACTATGACAGTTTTAGAAGGGTTTACATATAAGCCCTTTATTCCACGCCATTTTACAGTTATATTGAGAGCAGTTTGTAACCGACTAGATATCGTGTCATCAAATTTCCCACGAACTATTATAGCTTAGTCGTCAGCAAAGCCAATCACCTCGTACCCTAGCTCTGCTAGTCTTTTAAGGAGTTCGTCTACTACTAAGGAACACAATAGGGGCGATAGGACTCCCCCTTGAGGACAGCCCTTAATCGAACTAATAGTTCGTTGCGCACCTCCAAGATCAGCAGAAATTTCACGGTATTTTAGCACCGCCATTATCCAGTCGATAATACAGTTAATGCATTACGTCGATAATGCATTAAGTATGCAAAAGTGTTAATGGGTCAAATTGTAGAAAATTAATCTCTTGAATTTTCGTATATTCTGAATATTTAAATGTTTCGAATGTTGAGAAAATTCTGAATATATAATTTTTCTGAATATTTCGAATATTTTGAATACATTGAATATTTTGAATATTTTGAATATTTGGAATATTTTGAATATTTTGAATATTTTGAATATTTTGAATATTTTGAATATTTTGAATATGTTGAATATTTTGAATATTTTGAATATTTTGAATATTTTGAATATATTGAATATTTTGAATATTATGAATATATTGAATATTTTGAATATTATGAATATTTTGAATATTTGGAATATATTGAATATTTTGAATATATTGAATATTTTGAATATTTTGAATATTTTGAATATTTTGAATATTTTGAATATTTTGAATATTTTGAATATTTTGAATATTTTGAATATTTTGAATATTTTGAATATTTTGAATATTTTGAATATTTTGAATATTTTTTAAATACCATCATCATATTTTCGATATGACTTCATCTACAACATTTCGCCAATATATGTACTCGGTCTATCCCCCCCAACCTCGTTGACGACCCAACTCGCCAGATCCTGTTGCACCTGGTTGGATATTTTGAATATTTTGAATATATTGAATATTTTGAATATATTGAATATTTTGAATATTTTGAATATTTTGAATATTATGAATATTTTGAATATTTGGAATATATTGAATATTTTGAATATATCGAATATATTTAATATTTTGAATATTGTGAATATTTTGAATATTATGAATATTTTGAATATTTTGAATATTATTATTTAAATAGCCATACATCATATTTTCGATATGACTTCATCTACAACATTTCGCCAATATATGTACTCGGTCTATGGCTGCCTCTCTCCAACCTCGTTGACGACCCACACTCGCCAGATCCTGTTGCACCTGGTCCGCCCATCGTGCTCGCTGTGCCCCACGCCTTCTTGTACCGGCCGGATTCGAGGCGAACACCATTTTTGCAGGGTTGTTGTCCGGCATTCTCGCAACATGCCCTGCCCACCGTATCCTTCCAGCCTTCGCGACCTTCTGAATGCTGGGTTCGCCGTAGAGTTCAGCGAGCTCGTGGTTCCATCTTCGCCGCCACACTCCATCCTCCTGTACGCCGCCAAAGATGGTCCTAAGCACCCGGCGTTCGAAAACACCAAGTGCTTGCAGGTCCTCCTCGAGCATCGTCCACGTCTCGTGATCGTAGAGAACAACTGGTCTTATCAGCGTTTTGTACATGGTACATTTAGTGCGGGGGTGAATCTTTCTTGACCGCAAGTTCTTCTGGAGCCCGTAGTAGGCACGACTTCCACTGATGATGCGTCTTAGGATTTCACGGCTGTTGTTGTTGTCAGCCGTAAGCAAGGATCCAAGGTAGATGAATTCTTCCACCACCTCGAATGTATCCCCGTCTATCGTAACACTGCTGCCTAGGCGGTCCCTGTCGCGCTTGTTACCTCCTGCTAGCATGTACTTTGTTTTCGACACATTCAACTCCAGTCCGACTTTCGCAGCTTCGCCTTTTTGGCGATTGTACATTTCTGCCACCGTTTTAAATCTTCTGCCGACAATGTTCATGTCATCCGCATAACAAACGAACTGACCGGATCGAGTGAACATCGTACCCCGGCTGTTGAGCCCGGCTCTTCGCATGACACCTTCTAGCGCAATGTTGAACAACAGGCACGAAAGTCCATCACCTTGACGTAGTCCCCGGCGTGATTCAAACGAGCTGGAATGTTCGCCCGAAATGTTCACCCAGTTTCGCACACCGTCCATCGTAGCTTTAATCAGTCTAGTGAGCTTCCCGGGAAAGCCGTTCTCGTCCATAATCTTCCATAGCTCTATGCGGTCGATACTGTCGTACGCCGCCTTGAAATCGATGAACAGATGATGCGTCGGGACCTGGTATTCGCGGCATTTTTGGAGGATTTGCCGTACAGTAAAGATCTGGTCCGTCGTCGAGCGCCCGTCGATGAAACCGGCCTGATAACTTCCCACGAACTCATTTACTTTTGGTGAAAGCCGGCGGAAGATGACCTGGGATAGCACTTTGTAGACGGCGTTTAGGACTGTGATCGCTCGGTAGTTCTCACACTCCAGCTTGTCGCCTTTGTTGTAGATAGGGCATATAACCCCTTGCTTCCACTCCTCCGGTAGCTGTTCTGTTTCCCAGATTCGGACTATCAGCCGATGCAGATAGATGGCCAGCCTTTCCGGGCCCATCTTGATGAGTTCAGCTCCGATGCCATCTTTGCCAACTGCTTTGTTATTCTTGAGTTGTTGGATAGCATCCTTAACTTCCCTCAGCGTGGGAGCTGGTTCGTTCCCATTCTCTGCTGTGCTGACGTAGTCATTTCTTCCACCGACTTGGACTTCAACGCCCGCGTCCTCTGCGCCATTCAGGTGTTCGTCGTAGTGCTGCTTCCACCTTTCGATCACCTCACGGCCATCTGTCAGAATGCCCCCATCTTTATCCCTACAAATTTCGGCTCGCGGCACAAAGCCTTTTCGGGACGTGTTGAGCTTCTGATAGAACTTCCGTGTTTCTTGGGAACGGTACAGCTGCTCCATCGCCTCGCACTCAGCTTCTTCCAGGCGGCGTTTCTTTTCCTGGAATAGGCGGGTCTGCTGCTTCCGCTTCCGTTTATAACGCTCCTCGTTCTGCCGGGTCCCGTGCTGTAGCATTATTGCCCGCGCTGCGTTCTTCTCCTCCAAAACCTCCCTGCACTCTTCGTCGAACCAGTCGTTCCCTCCACTCCGCTCAACCTACCCGACGACGTTCTCTGCTGCGTCGTTGATGGCTGCTTTGATATTCCTCCAGCAGTCCTCGAGAGGGGCTTCGTCGAGCACACCCTCATCCGGCAACGCTGCATCGATATTCTGCGCGTAGGCCGTGGCGACATCCGGTTGCTTCAGCCGCCCTAGGTTGTACCGTGGCGGGCGTCGGTACCGTACGTTGCTTACGACGGATAGTTTTGGGCGCATTTTTGCCATCACCAGGTAGTGGTCGGAGTCGACGTGGCGCTAGATAGGTCCTGACGTCGGTAATGTCGGAAAAGTGCCGTCCATCGATCAGAACGTGGTCGATTTGCGATTCTGTCTGCTGCGGTGATCTCCAGGTGTACTTATACTGGAGGCTGTGCTGGAAGTAGGTGCTACGAATAGCCATATTTTTGGAGGCGGCGAAATCAAGAAGTCTGAGGCCGTTGTCGTTCGTTCGCTGGTGAGCGCTGAACTTTCCAATAGTCGGTCTAATTTCTTCCTCATGGCCAACCTGAGCATTGAGGTCCCCGATGATGATCTTGACGTCATGGTTTGGGCAGCGGTCGTACTCACGTTCGAGCTGCGCGTAAAATGCCTCTTTGTCATCATCGGTGCTTCCAGAGTGTGGGCTGTGCACGTTGATAATGCTGAAGTTGAAGAACCGGCCCTTGATTCTCAACCTGCACATTCGGTCATTGATCGACCACCACCCGATCACGCGCTTCTGCTCGTGTGTGTTGCCGCAGCTCTGGTAGATGGTATGGTTACCTCTAAACGTACGCACCATGGATCCCTTCCAGCACACCTCCTGCAGCGCTACGATGCCAAACTTACGATCCTTCAGTGCATCGGAGAGTATACGTCGGTACTTCCGACGAAGTTGAGCGATCAGCAGTTCCACGTACCGAGTTTCCAATCGCTAGTCCTGTTTCGTCGCTGTGGTCCTCGCCGATTGTTCTGGGTCGTATTCTGCTGTAAATGTTCCTGTGCTTGCTTTTTTTTTACGGCTGGCTTGCAGGGCCTGACACCAACCCCCTACTTTCCGGAGGACCATAGTGCTCAGTTGAATTTACAGTCCCACGCTGGCACATGGACGGTGATTCAGCCGCCCCTGACATGGGGAACAGACGCTGTTTTGAGCCGCTCCTAACCTGGAGAACAGACGCTCTGGTACTGCATTGGCATTTCCTCCGAATGCAGGTGCTAAATAGCTTGGTTATAGCGCCGCTGCTCGCTGTATATGTTTTGAATATATTAAATATTTTGAATATTTGGAATATTTGGAATATATGGAATATTTTGAATATTTTGAATATTTTGAATATTTTGAATATTTTGAATATTTTGAATATTTGGAATATTTGGAATATTTTGAATATTTTGAATATTTTGAATATTTTGAATATTTTGAATATTTTGAATATTTTGAATATTTTGAATATTTTGAATATTTTGAATATTTTGAATATTTTGAATATTTTGAATATTTTGAATATTTTGAATATTTTGAATATTTTGAATATTTTGAATATTTTGAATATTTTGAATATTTTGAATATTTTGAATATTTTGAATATTTTGAATATTTTGAATATTTTGAATATTTTGAATATTTTGAATATTTTGAATATTTTGAATATTTTGAATATTTTAATATTTTGAATATTTTGAATATTTTGAATATTTTGAATATTTTGAATATTTTGAATATTTTGAATATTTTGAATATTTTGAATATTTTGAATATTTTGAATATTTTGAATATTTTGAATATTTTGAATATTTTGAATATTTTGAATATTTTGAATATTTTGAATATTTATATTTTGAATATTTTGAATATTTTGAATATTTTGAATATTTTGAATATTTTGAATATATTGAATATATTGAATATATTGAATATTTTGAATATTTTGAATATTTTGAATATTTTGAATATTTTGGATGTTTTGAATATATTGAATATTTTGAATATTTTGAATATTTTGAATATTTTTAATATTTTGAATATTTTGAATATTTTGAATATATTGAATATTTTGAATATTTTGAATATATTGAATGTATTGAATATTTTGAATATTTTGAATATTTTGAATATTTTGAATATTTTGAATGTATTGAATGTTTTGAATATTTTGAATATATTGAATATATTGAATATTTTGAATATTTTGAATATTTTGAATATTTTGAATATTTTGAATATTTTGAATATTTTGAATATTTTGAATATTTTGATGAATATTTGGAATATTACGAATATTTGTTGAATGTTTGGAATATTTTGTATGTTTTAAATATTTTGAATGTTATGAATACTTTGTATACTGAATGTTTTGAATATTGAGAATAACTAGATTGTTTAGAAAATTTAGAATATTCTGAATACGTTGAAAAAATATTATGTATTGAACACAATATCAATATTGGATACATGTTTAGTTTTTTGAAAAAGTATATAAAAGTTTGAATATTTAGAATTCAAGATTACATTAAATGTTTTCAATATGTTGAATGTATTAAAAATTTCGAATATCTTGGTAATTTTGAATTTTTATTGAAATCATGGAAAGAATTGAATGTTTTGAATATTTTGAACATAAATATTGTAAATATTTTGATGATTATAATATTTTGGGTATATTTAAATGTTGAGTATTTTAATTTTCTGAAATACATTGAATCACTCAAAATTAAAAAAAAAAAGTTGATTGTCTTGAACATGCAGAATATTTTTAACATGTAGAATGTTTTGAATGTGTAGAATATTCCGAACTTATTGAATATTTTGTTTTATTTCGAATATTTTTTATATTTTGAATGTTTTGAAAACGTATATTGTAAATAGTTTGAATATTTTGATTGTATTGAATAAATTGAATATTCTGAACATTTTGAATGTTTCGAATCTCACTTTTTTGCAATGTTTAAAATGTTCCCATTTTCTTTGTATTTTACTGAAATTTCTTAATTTCCTCAATTTTGTTTCATATCAAAATTTACTCGTTCTGTCAATTGCGTCAATTTTTAAATGCATTGAATTTTAAATTTTTAACATTCAACATTCAATATAATGCAATATAATGCAATGTTCAATACTTAGAATTTTGAATTTGGAAGTTGAAAACAAGTTGAGAGAGAGAGAGAGAGATAGAGAGAGAGAGCGAGAGAGAGAGATAGAGAGAGAGAGAGAGACCCATGCTTGTGAGTTTTTTTTAACACAGTTTTGTAATCTATTGATATAAACCATTGATCCTTATGAGTGGCCCCAACAGCATCCGTACTGTTGGTTGAGATTGGTCCTCAAATTCGATATCTCAATGAATTCTTGTATTCTGCTGAAATAAACCACCCACACTTGTGAGTGGCCCCAACAGCATCCTTACTGTTGGTTTAAATCGGGGCAATAAATTTGAATATTTTTACTGTGTATCTCTGTTCAGAACCGGGAACATAGTTAAATATCTTATTCGCTACCGTCGTCAGTTGAATTAAGCACACCGTTTACCAAAACGGATCTTGCTGCAAACTCAACCAATTTATCGAACATCCCAGTGATTTCTCGCGGAAGTGCTGAAGATTTCTAGGCTTCCGTTAAAACGAGTATAACATCAACATATTCCTACCCATTCCCTAATCGAACTGCATTCGGACGAGTCCGGCGCCGGTATTGTCTTAGTTTTGGGATCACCAGTTTTTACACATTGAGCATGTAAGTTAGTTCTAGTTGTGTAATAACAGCTTATCTAGCAATAACGGAGTAGCACCCTCGGGCGGTCCATCATGCTCAAGCCCATGCTCTTACTTACATATTAAAGTGTTACTGGATTGATTTAGCACTTAATTTGTTCACCTTTTGCTTTAATGCTTGCCGTGTGTCGTTTCGGGAAAGCATTAAAGGCTGACTTAAAGTATATTGGTACGCCTCTCGTGTGCCGCTAGCACGCCCCTAGTGTTGGGAATCGAAAATCTTTGAGAGTGGTTTGTTTACACTTCTATACAGAACAACTGGTGCAAGTCGATCGCGTTCAGAAATAACGTCAAATGGAACTCGAAATACGAAAAAATATTGTGTACAAACACCTGTTGAGTTGATTGCTCAAAACCTACAAAGAAACCGTGTGTGTGAAAAGGAATCAGCGGATCTACGAACAAACTGGAGCCAGTCGTCGTCAATTTCACTGCAAGGTGTTGAGGTGCGTTAAAGCTAACCCCGGTATCTCGATCCGAGATGTGGCCAGCAGGTATAACGCCAACTTTCAAACGATTCGAAACCTGCATGCAAGGGAAGGATACAAGTCGTACAAGGCCAGTAAACATTCGAACCGGCACATGAAGCAGCATTCCGAGGCCAAAAAGTTTTATATCGCGGCTTGACGTGGGGATGTGCCGGGAAGATTCAAGTTCGAGTTTACCGGATTGTTCGCGGATAAGGCCAACATTTGGCAAGCGATTTGCTGTTGTGGCCTGAAAACGGAACCTTCCGTCACATCCTCGACAATGACATCCCAAGTTTACATGGAAGAATGTCTGAAAAAACGTTCGTATTGCCGTTCATCCGCAAGCAAAGTGGCAAAGTCATCTTTTGGCCCAAATTGGTCAGCTGCCACTACTCCAAGGTAGTCCTCTGAATTGCCCGGAATTTCGATCGAAAAATACGGGTATACAATCATTACATTTACACCCGGTGTGAAACGATGACAATTCCCAAGTAACATTGCCAAAACCATCCAGCTTTAATAAGTTTTATTAAGGTTTTATCAGAGCCACTAGAAATCAATTTGGTTTTATTATGACACCAAGAAGTGCCAATAGGTTTCATATTTTAGTCAGGTTTATGAGAACCTACCCAGCTTGTTTACAACGATCTTAAAACCTCGTTTTCTCAAATTCCGTTTACTCCTATCAAAGGTTTTATTTCGACTTTATGAACTCATAATATGCTGTTTTGAAATGCCGTTTTAGAACTCATTCATATTATCTTATTATGGTCATTTTAAAACCATTTTGCTTCCAGTAAATGCATGAGGCGGCAAATTGGCATTGAGAAAAGCCACCAAATAACCAAATAGTTTTAAAGTTGACGTTGGGAAAATAAATTGGCTTTATGGTAGAATTGTGATTTTTTTTTTCCAATCGCCATATTGAAATATTAGAAATAATAGAAATGTGGAGAAATAAATGCACCAAATTTTAAATGTAATGCAAATGAATTGTACATCGGAGATCAATTTTCAAGAAATTCATGTTTAATTTATCGAACATATTTGTTTTTATTATGTGTTTGTTGTTGTAAACGCGCATAATTTCCGAGGCGCATTAATTTTCGGCTCTTATCGTGCCAATATTCACCATAAAATTCAATGTGCATTTGATTTGGAGCATGCTACGCTGTAAAAAACTGAATTTGTTTTGGATATTTTGCAATGAAACAAAATTTCCCGCAAACTTTTTTTTCTCAGATATTATTTACTGCTAAATGAATCAGAAAAGCAGAGAATCAAACAAAGCAGAACAACAAAAAACAACCACGATCACAGTTAAGCATGCTGGTTTTCAATGCAGCCAATAGGTTTTATGAAGGTTCTCAAGTGGTCATAGTATCTATCACTAGAATATTTTCAAAATCTTTATGGTCTTATAAAGGTTTTATTAAAAAAATTTCACACTCATCTATAGAGTGGGTCACTTTGTACAAATTTTGGCTTTAAAGAAGCACAGAGGAGGTGTTGGTAGACAAAACTGTTTTGAATGTAGTTTTATCAACAAAGCCGGGAGGAATGCTATACGGCTAGAATAAAACTTAAATTGTTACTTGGGAAGGGATGCCAACTCTCCCGATTAAGCCATTCCCTTTAGAATGCAGAAATGATGCAACCCTTATCACCTGCTATACCTACGAAGCGGAATAATGCAACTAGATGGGAAAATATTGTTTGGCTAGGATTTCCCAACGAACTTGATAAAGCAAGCCCCATTGAGCATTTTATAAGCGATGGAAGCGTCAAGCTGCGCATCAGTTGCAATCACATAGTAGATCTGAACGAACTGTGGATCATGAATATAATAAATAAAACCTTCAATATGAAAGTGCTAGTGCTCTTGCTGGCAGTTGTTAGTGATAGTTTGATTTATAGTGCACCAGTTGAGCACAGGTTGGAAGATGTGTTGATATTTGACCGAGATCCCGATTCCCAACCTGGTGCTAATGCTGTTGAAGCTCCAGATCCAACCAAACGGATTAATATTCCGGCAGTTAGTGAAGATGATGCGGAGGTAATTTCAATCTCGCCTTGTTTTGGAAAAACAAATTTAATCTACATTTCACTCGATCTCGTGTGTGTAGGCACTTCTCAGTGAGCTTGGTTACAACGAAACCGTCAGTGAGGATGAGTTTGGAGTTTCTGCGAGGTTCAGTTTTGGAAATGGTCTCTCGTTTGAGGAAATGATTCGCAGCTTTCAGCGAGATGTCGGATTGGATGTGACGGGGAAGTTGGACGACGAAACGAAAATAGTCATGAAGAAGCCTCACTGTGGAACGCGAAACAACGAAAAACGAGGCGACACGGTTAAGTGGACGAAACGGCTGATAAGTTATAGGATAAGAGATTACCCTAAGGGTGCGTCACCAGAGTTTGTCCAATCTATGATCAAACGGGCCTTTGGTGAATGGAGTAAGGTAACGAATTTGGATTTCGTAGAAATGAAGGGGCCTTCTGCGGATATTGAAGTTAACTTTGGTGGAACATCTCATTCGAGACGAGGAGGTAGTTGTTCCTTCGATAATCCCTCCACACTTGCTCATGCATATTTCCCGGAGGATGGAGACGTGCACTTCAACGGGAAGTACTTCTTCGATAACTCCGATTATAGGGATGATTTCCTGGATACGGCTATGCACGAGATCGGCCATTCCCTTGGGCTAGAGCATTCTGACACGAGAGGAGTTCTGATGCACCCCACTGACTCGAACCAACACACGAAACCACAAGCGGAAGATGTTCAGGTGAGTGATTCAAGTCTCGATTTGCGACTCGGCAATTATAATGAACTTAACCCTTATTTCAGCGGATACAAAAACTGTACGGACCACGAAGAGGCGGCCGGGCACTTGATTCTGGTACTGCTCCCAGACTATGCACTGTCACCAAATACGATGCTGTCGTGGACGATCTCGACAATCGATGGTACATTTTAGCCGGAAACTACTACTACGATGCAATGGATAGCAATCCTACTGCCAAACTGATATCGAGCAAATGGCCAGGGCTGACTGGGCCCATTGATGCCGCCTTTCGATACCCCGATGGACGAACTTACTTCTTCAAAGGTGAACGGTTTTGGAGATACCGAGGCAGCCGGTTGGAAACCGGCTACCCGCGGCGTATTTCCGAAGGCTTCCCGGGCTTGCCAAACAGTATTGATGCGGCTTTTGTCGATTCGAGTAGTAAAATTTTCGCTCTGAAGCGGGATTCCTATTGGGTGTACGACTCGGATGCAGATAATACGCCGTCGTTTAAAATGAGTAGTTTAGGTTTACCAAGCAATGTCGATGCCGCCCTGGGGTCCGGTTCATCGATTGTTGTTTTCAAAGATAAGAATTTTTATAGGTTTAAGAATGGAAAGTTTGAAATTTTTGTTAATAAATGGGCGATATGCTAGAGAAAGTGTTCGATTGGCTGATATTTTAAGTTATTGAAAGAACATGTAGGGAAGATGTACCTATATTAATCTCATCACTTTGCAATTCATCCTACTTGAGATAAAACGATATACACGTGACAGGATTAGTTAGTAATGTTTGTTGTAGTTATTTAACGTAAGCAAACATTATTAGAAAACGAAACCGATCCTTCAACTGTCCAATTGTTTGATTCATTGTAGGATCATAGGAACAATGAGATTAATATGGGGGCAGTTTCCCTATTTCGATATCCGCAGCCGAAGTGGCATTGCACCCTATGTCTTCTAATTTCTTCCTTTCGTGTGAGCCTCGATCATCATCGCTAGGACTTGCAAACCAACCAGGGGATAATCAAAATCAAACCCCACAGAGATGACGTTAAAAGTGTTGTTTGAAAGACTAGCAAGAATACCGTACCTGTATGACTTTTAATACTGGTGGTTATTCCGACAGTCACGTCCCTAGGTGGCAATCGAGTCACCCATGTTTTACTATTCTGAGGTCGATCGGGGTAAGTGCCAAACCTCACCCGCGATGAACTCAGTTCATTCACTCTGCGAAATAAACTTTCGATATTAATAAGATTGCATTATGATTATTTGCCACTAGAATTAATGAAGATTAATGCATGGATTAGATTACATACTTGCGCCCTGTCACCTTGAAACTATTTGTCGAAATATTCCGTCGATATCTCAACTTTGGCCAGATGATCATAGCTCGAAAAATGCATTCGCTGTTTCTCCCTTCTTTTTTACCCCCAACATTATTATAATAATAAAAATCCAGGGGAAAAGGTTTAGAAATGATGATGATGATGGTCCCGCCACTTACCCCTACAAAGGTTTGAGCTAGACGATTTATCCATTAGATAATTTATTTAAAAGCAATTCAACCAGTTATGCAAAAAAAAAACGAACTGATTTCATCTACAGATGTAAACTTCTTCAAAAACTGTTCATTTGCTTGACAGCGATATAATTGTGAAAAGCTATTGATGTCAACCACAAATGTTCGCAAGTATTCCCAGCGATCAGGAAATCCTATTACAATTCAAATCACAGAATCCCGTATCAAAGGACATTATCAAAAGACAAGCCAATATTCGATCCTGCCCGCTACAGAGCCAATGCAGTTCCAACACTGCATTTCGATTATCAATGAAAATAAAATGTAAACACAAGCTAAATAGGGAATATTACAATCGAAAATTGCATATAAATCCGTTGGGAGCTCTATTTTTGTTGGGCACGACGTTTGCTGCCGCCATTTTGAAGATTTTTATGTTACGCTTTAACGCTTCATCTCGTGAATCGGAAAATTCCTTTTTGATATTTTCAATCGTAATCAAATTTATGTGTGACATGTTATGGTTTTCAACAATTAGTACTGACACATATTTTCCAAATGGAATACTCATACATGAAATCTTGTATGTTTATTAGCCGTATGTGAACGCTGTTAGAGTTTATAACACGAAATGTATTATATGTTATTTTTGTCATTTTTATATGTTGCTATTCACATTGTCACCGACGATTTCGGTTCCAATTGTAATTTTAAAGAATGTAAATAGATAATTCAAAATAAGATTCAAAATAAGTTCAAAAATAGTCAAATTTTCCCAAACAAAACTTATAAGCTACTTTTAAAAATTATTTACTATATACAGGGTGCGGCAGAAAATAATGCGAAAATGTTCAAACTTGAGTATTGGGTTAATTCGTTTAGCTAGTGACTTATTTCTGTCGAAAGTGTATTTGTTTATGTTTACTTTCAAGTGCTGCATCCAAACATTCTATTTGTTTTATTGTAAATTCGTCAAAATGTTCGCGAAAGAAGTGATCACCAGTTTGTTGCTCGCCCAGAAGAATCCGAAAGAGATTGCCAAGGTGGTAGGGTGCCATTTGGCAACAGTTTACCGCATAAAAAAGTCCGTGCAGGGTGGTCCTAAGCAGCGGACGTCCGCGCTTTGCACGCACGCCGAACGTGATCAAATCGGTCCGTGCAAAAATTGCTCGCAACCCGGTGCGTTCCATAAGAAAACTTGCAAAGGAAGCCAATATTTCGGAGAAATCCATGCGGAGAATCATCAAAGAAGACCTGCATGCATCTTCCAGAGCCAGAGTGAAACGCCACTTGATTACGGACCGGGTCAAGGAACTACGAGTGACTCGTTCCAAGAGATTGCTTTCCTTGTTGAAGAAGGAAAAACTGATAATCCTGTTCTCCGACGAAAAGCTTTTCAGCATCGATGCTGTGGCCAACAGCCGCACGGAAAATGGAGAACGTTCAGGAAAAAGTGGAATTCAAATTTCAAACCAAACATCCGGCTGGTGTCATGATGTTTGGCTTGGTGGCGTCCAACGGTTTGAAAATGCCGCCTGCTTTCATTGATGCTGGAGTTACAATCAATACCGAAGTGTAGATCGGTATTTTAAAGGACCAAGTGCTTCCCTGGGTAAAGGCCAACGTCTCCGAGGACCAAAACGTTGTCCTACAGCAGGATGGAGCGCCGTGTCACACGTCCAATCGAACCCAACAATGATTGAACGATAACATGAAGTTTTGGCCGAAGGATTTGTGGCCCCCTAGCAGTCCAGATCTTAATCCGTTGGATTATTCGATTTGGGCATATGTTGAAGCTCGAGCCTGCAAAACATCACACCCTAGTGTGAAAACCCTGAAGTCAACCATAACACGCACATTTCAGTCAATGTTGGAGGACTAGGTCCGAAAGGCATGCTCTGGCTTCCGACGTCGCACAGTGGGCATAATCGAAGCTGTATTCGGACTTATTTCAAATCCGCTGGTATTTGTACATGAACTGATGTTTTTCTATAGGAAAAAACGCCAATAAACCGATTGCCACTAATTTCATCCTGTGCAGAGCATTGGAAGTGGCTCATTTTGCCCCATTTCACCCTAATTCGGTGTGTTCGTTCAGTTTTTACTCCGATAACTACAATTGCCGCTATATTTTTTGCTTGAAAAGGAACAAATCTTATGTGAAAAACTCTCAGGAATCGAATGGTGCCAGTTTCATGCTGTGCAGAGGTCGAAAAATAGTTTATTTCGCCTCATTTTACCCTAAAAGTATGTTTTTTTTCAGTTTTTACTCCGATAACTACAATTGCCGCTATATTTTTTGCTTGAAAAGGAACAAATCTTATGTGAAAAACTCTCAGGAATCGAATGGTGCCAGTTTCATGCTGTGCAGAGGTCGAAAAATAGTTTATTTCGCCTCATTTTACCCTAAAAGTATGTTTTTTTTTCAGTTTTTACTCCGATAACTACAATTGCCGCTATATTTTTTGCTTGAAAAGGAACATATGTGAAAAACTCTCAGGAATCGAATGGTGCCAGTTTCAAGCTGTGCCGGGGTCGAGAAATTGTCTATTTCGCCCCATTTCACCCTAAACATGTGTTTTTCATCAGTTTTCACTACGATAACTACAATTGTCGCTTTATTTTTTGCTTGAAAAGGAACATATCTTACGTAGAAAACACTGCAGTGCACTGGGAAATCAAATGGTGCCAGCTTAGAATGTTAATAGTTTTCATCTAGGATAGATATTAAAACACATAATTAGGCCCTTTCGGGCCTGTACGTAAAAGTGTTTTGTTTGAATTTAAAAATCAGGGGCAAGGGTGGGGGGTGGGGGTGGGGTTTGGGTTTGGTCGGGGGGTTGGTGTGTATTTGGTGGGGATGGGGGTGTGGGTTGGGGTTTTGGGTGTGGGTGTCCGGGTTTTGTGTTTCTTTGTTTTGGGAAAAATAAAATTTTATTTTTTCTTTTTTTTTTGTGGGGGCGGGGGGGGGGGGGGGGGGGGGGGGGGGAGGGGGGGGGGATTTGGTTTTGGGGGGGGGGGGGGGGGGCAAAGATGGCAAGAAGCAACAAGATAACCGACTTAAATATTTCTCATACATTTCACTGGAGACACTGAAATCGATGAAAGTGGTTCCATCTGTTGAACAAAAACTGAGGCATCTACTCATCTTGAGGTTTTTACGTTTATCGTGTTACGAGAATGTAAATAAAAAAAGATACACATATAATGTCAGTTCATTTGGAACCACTTTATCGATTCAATAATAACAAACGAGGCAAGCATAATAAATCAAGTTCAAAACAATTATTTACTAGTATTATTTAATATTGAGTTTTTTGCGTTTTGTCAATTCTCTTTTTGTTTTCTTTCTTTTTAGGTGCGCTCGGCTGCTCGATTTGAATTCCATATTTAAATTTTGCAGCTTTGCCTTCACTAGCATGTTCAGATATTTGTCGTCAACTTTCTTAGCACATGGAACACAAAGCACTCCATATATCAGCTTTTCTGCATCACTTGATTGGTACGGCCAGAAGATAGTGTCCAATATAGAGCGTTTAACACCATACACGCTTTTCTTAAAAAGTACGTCGAAACTTTTTTCGAAAATGCAAACAATGTTTCTGCAAAATTTGAACATGTTTTTACCAGGAGCATTGAGACGACTGTTTTGTTTGAATCTTTTGAGATTCATGAAGAAAGATGATTCGTTCGAGGTGTCAGCAATTGACCTTTCAATACACTCACGATGGCTTAATTTGGAGCATACCCATCCTGTCGTATAATATATATTGCTCAGTTGATTGGAGTCGCTGATGTCCGTGGGATTTTCTTGAATGTGTGTACGATTTGATGATCTTTTGTAATTCTTACGGTGTTCGTTTGGAATAAGTTTGATTTTTGCCATTTGTGAAGTGTTAACGAAGTATTTGCTCAAACCAGCTTTAACATTCCCGAGCTTCTAAGGTGCTACTAGCTGATTAATAACAATGGCTTTGTAAGCCGATGCAAATTTACTCGCATCGGGATGATTGTTGTTTGAATTCTTCCAACGAATTATTGAAAAAAAGTGTTCAAGACAATCTTGAGATAGGTTACGAGTTCTCAAGAATCCAAAGCCATATGCAGTTCGCAATTCTATCCAAAGATGTTCAACGGCGGAAATGTATTGAATCCATCCTTGGATAAAATACGGAGATCGGGATTGTGCAGCGAGTTTTGGGTATTCAGATTCCTGCAAAATGTAATATGCAGCAAATAAAAGTAATACATATTTGTAACACATACCTTGGACAAATCGAAGCAATCCTTAGACACGAATCTGAGTGATTTCAACCGTTGCTTCATATTTGCCATATAATTCCAATGTGGTGAATTTTCGAACAATGGTCTTTTCAAGTCCTATAAGTTTTATTACAATCATAGCTATTCCTGTTATTGTAGAAGCTTCTTACCTTAGTTTCTTTGAAGGAAAGCGAATTTGCACAATCAAAAAGCTTATCGAAGCTTTCACAATAATTGGCAGTATTCAGACAATTATTGGGAAGTTTTTTCGTGTATACGTAAGCTTTTATTCCTGCGCTCACGGATTGGCTTAATGTCTGTGCTGCCTTTCCTACATTCATTTCTGTGAAAGGTGCCATGTTTATATGGTCATAGGACAGCTTGGGTACACTTCGAGGAATGTGCTTAACGTCTTCATTAAATAGGTCGTTTATATGTTGGAATGAACAAATTTTACCGTCAAATACAGCATTGTGTCGGAGCAAGTTATTCCGCGTAGATTTTATCAAGTGCGGAGCATCAAAGGCACAATAGATTTTATTTTTATTGTACACTAGCCAAGGTTGCATTTCAGTAATTTTTAAAAAGCGCTCTGTTTGTGCTGTTTTGATCACATGTTATCATTTTTGGGATGAGACCTGCTTCAACCACTAGTTTGATGCCTTCGTTAACTATATCCTTTAATCGACTTGCATTGGCAGAAGTGGCATTAAAAAAATAACCGATCGCTTGTTTGAATCCGGATTTCATAGATTTCACCATGATGGTTAGTGCATTATTTGCTCTCTGAGTAAGATTATTGTCTTCAAGCCCAACTTTGGTTGGAAACCCTTGAAAATAATCAACCTTCGCGTTTGCCATATATGTTAAACGCTGGGTGATTGCCATTTCATATAACAGAATTGTCACCAGCCTTTCATCATCAGGAAGTCCTGCTACTTTAAGTTTTAACAGCTGAAGAATCGTCTTTGAATAACCTTCCTTGACTTCAAGCTTTGATAACAATCCGCTGATTGTACTAATCGATGGAAGCGTGAAAAATTTCCTCATCTGACGGTACGCTTTACTAGAACAGTAATGGAGTACGATTGCCATATTCTTCATTTCTGTGGAATACCTCGCTCCGCGTGATTTCCTGTTCTTGTTGCGTTGTAATTCAAGAAGAATGGGATCCGTTAGCTTCTTTGAGTACTTTTCCAGTTGAGTTTTCAACACCAGAACCTCAGGTTCAAGTTTCTTGATTCGCGATTTCTGTTTAGAATGGTTTTTCTGATAATGTCTCACTCTTGTCTTTAAAGCTTTTTTCTCCTCCTCTACAATAACGAGTCGCTCCATGGATTTAACCACTCGGTCCACATCTATTGCGTAATCATGATCACGAACAATATGCTTATCCGTCAATTTCCGCGGTTTTTCGTTTACCAGGCGTATTTGTTGATTGATATCGACATTTTTCAACTCAATTTCTCCTGCCACTTCAATTTCGTTGTCCTCATATTCCCGGTCCAAATCCATCGGAGTTGCGGCTTCAATAAATGAAGCATCTAATTCCATCGGAGTTGATCTATTGTCTATTGCTGACAAATTAGCCGGAAAAAGCGATGGAACTACGAATTGTCTTAAGCTAAGTGAATTAAGTAGTTAATTTTTTTTATTAAGGTTTATGTGCACTTACCCTTGAGACTTGTTTCTGTGATTTGTGAAATCTGAGTTGGCAAAATGTCGCGAGCAAATTTGACTGTTCCTATTGATATTCGAGTTTTGACAAAACTCGATCCATGGCTTCACATCTCTTAAAAATAGTTTCAGTTCATTATCATATACTCATTGTAATGAATACACGTTGATACCTGTTCCGGGTGAAGATACGGAAAAATGATGCACTTGAAAGTGGATTTTTAAAACTCGTGCATCCAGAAACAGCACACAGAATTCGACCCATTTCTTTCGTCTTCAAATAACAATTAACAAATGTTGCCACAACTTCTCAACTAACTTTGGAGCACCTCAGACAAATTTTGGCAGATAAAACTTACGATTGACAATTTCCGGCGCGTAACCAACTAATCGTATTAAGATATGGTTGCCGATTTAGTCCTTTTATTTATATTATCGTTTTTACGTCACTATGGAATTGAAGACTCTATTCTATCACTATTAATTGAAGAGTGAAAGAAATCTAATATTCAAATATTGTTCTGCTGTTGTTGGCTTGGCTCATACCAATATTTTAGTTTTGACAAATACAACTATTTAAAATAAAACGTAAGATCCCGTTTTCATAACAAGCTGAATTACGCGCATATAGCATATAGCGAATCTTGATATGAAACGTCATATGAATTATTGGCAGTGCAAACTAGATGTAAGAACGTTGGTGTCAAGTTACTCTATATCAAGTGATATAGCTCGTAGTCTGGCCGGCACATTACCATACTGTAGTAAGCTCCAAATTGCATATAGAATACAAAAGAAAACAATCGAAACTTGCGAAAAGAGATTACGAAATTAATCATAGAAAGAATGAGAGTTTCCCATCGTTCAACGAATTAGATGCCATTGTTGTTATTGTAAACATATTTTTGGAAAGATGATCGTTTAAAAATTAACAGTGTCGTAGTTCGGTTTTTAATCACTTGCGGCGCTTATCGTGTCCCCGCAAAATCAAAAGAGTCGGGTATCTTGTTGCTTCTTGCCATCTTTGCCAATACACTCAAAAAAATCGACACGTTGTTTTCACGTGAAATTTCACGTAACTTCCACCTGAACACGTAACTATATCTTTTTTAGTAAAATGGGGTGTACGGTGCGTGTCCGGTGAGTTGTACGTGAAAATCATATAATATTTGTGTTTTTTGTATGTTGTGTTTTTTGTGGGTGTATCGCGTGTCTGTTTGGTGTTTCTGCGTGTTTTGTGTTTGTTTTGGGGGGGGGGGGGAATGTGGGTGTGTGTGGGGGGGGTGGGGGGGGGATTTTTTTGAGTGTAGATATTTGTGTTGCTTTTGTTATATAAAATGTTTTCAGTTTTAGTTTGTATACTTACTAATCGCTCAATCAATTCCGGCATATGACTATACTTGTGAAGAGATGGAGGAAGACGTGTCACAAACTCAAATTCTTTAGTCACAAGTTTCTTTATGTCGTTGTAGAGATTTTAACCTTTTGTGCATCTAAAATGTTCGACGACAGTGCCAAACAGCTAATCAGTCGAATTTTCTCCACAAATTCTTTGTCGATTTCCAGGATCTGAGCAAAAGTGTATGGATCACTCAAGAGACGACGAGCCATGTTTCCATTGTTACTACTGCCGCTGCCAAAAATCTTTGGACGGTTAATGTTCATTTTAAATGCTCCTTCTAACGTATCAGAGATTTCGCGGACTTTTCCTCTCACAAGTGGATTCGACTGAGCAAGGTTGTCTCCCTGTTTACCGACCTTTTTCTGTGCCGCAACGCGAATCAGCCACTCTACAACATTCAGCCGTGAATGGAAGAAGGAAGGCCCAACTTGTAGATCAGCACCAGGAACACACAAAGGACAGACGTGTGTGTTTCGGTTGTCCACGATAGCATTGGCCGCTTTTCCATCGACCATGGCATAGAATGCACTAACTTTAACGCGGACTTTTCCGTTCTGCTAAAGGGTGATACGGTCAAAATTTGGTCAAGGGAAAACGCGTGTAAATCGGTGAAATCGTTTATTTAAAAAATCAAATTAAATTTCTTTTTCAAGTTCAATTAGTATAAAATTCAGGAGAAATATTCAGTTAGGCTTCCGCTTTTCCAAATCCGAATTGCCGGGCCTTACGCTTGACCCCTGCCATCAGATTTTGTACAGCCACCTTGTCCACCTTCTTCGCCGCAGAAAGCCAGTTTGCCTTGAACTGCTGCTCGTCCTTAGCAGTTTTTTTGGTCTTCTTTAGGTTCCGCTTGACAATAGCCCAGTATTTCTCAATTGGGCGGAGCTCTGGCGTGTTGGGAGGGTTCTTGTCCTTGGGAACCACCTGCACGTTGTTGGCGGCGTACCACTCCATGGCCTTTTTACCGTAATGGCAAGATGCCAAATCCGGCCAAAACAGTACGGAACAACCGTGTTTCTTCAGGAAAGGCAGCAGACGTTTATTCAAACACTCTTTCACGTAAATTTTTTGGTTGACAGTCCCGGAAGCTATGAAAATGCTGCTTTTCAAGCCACAGGTACAGATGGCTTGCCAAACCAGATATTTCTTTGCGAACTTTGACAGTTTCGTGTGCTTGAAAATATCTGCTACCTTTCCCCTTCATTTTGCCGTATAAAACTCCTGTCCCGGAAGCTGCTTGTAGTCGGCTTTGACGTAGGTTTCGTCGTCCATTACCACGCAGTCAAACTTCGTCAGCATCGTCGTGTACAGCCTCCGGGATCGCGCTTTGGCCGTCGTATTTTGTTTATCATCGCGATTTGGAGTCACTACCTTCTTGTAAGTCGATAGTCCGGCTCGTTTTTTGGCTCGATGCACGGTTGTAGACGATACACCCAGCTTATTTGCGGCATCTCGGAGAGATAGGTTAGGTTTCGCTTGAAACTACCGGCAACTCTCTTTGTCGTCTCAGCGGCTTCCGGTTTTCGATTTCCCCCCGATCCAGACTTCCTGGCTGTCGACAAACGTTCCCCAAACACTTTAATTACATTTGTAACGGTTGATTTGGCAACTTTGAGCGATTTTGCCAACTTTGCGTGCGAGTAGCTCGGATTTTCGCGATGCGCGAGCAAAATTTTGATACGCTGCTCTTCTTGCTTGGACGGCATTTTGACAACTGAAGAGTGAATTCCAAAATCAAAATAGGAGCAACATTCTACACACACACCTTCAAAATGAGGGGTGTTCAGGTTTTTTAAATGCAAAATTGAAAGAAATACGTCAAGTTGATATTGACCAAATTTTGACCGTATCGCCCTTTAATTCATGAAACAAAAAAAAAAAAAAGTTAATGAAATGTTCTTAAATATTTCGTGTAGACATATATACCAATTAATCGATAACGATAGGTCGACTGTTTATCTCCTCAACCTCACTATAGAGTGCTCTATACATCATCTTCGTGCGTTCTTCAATTTCTTTCGCCCAGGTCATCGATCTTGCATGACAAAAGGTGTCCGACTGTGGATTCGGATTGATCCACAGCTTTTGGTCATTTCCAGCTACCAACATCAACGGCATAGCATGCTCCGAAAGCAGCGAATCATCCTGCTTCAGGATTGAGTTCTGGTTGTAGTGCGATAACCCAGTAGCAGAGTCTACTCCGGCGGAAATATACAGTATGCAGTCGACTATTTCCCCATCCAAAGTAGCCGTCAATGCAGACATCCGTTCTGCCACTTCATCCAACTCCAATATTCTAGTAGTATCACTGCGTACCATGTCACGTAAAGCAACCTTGACTGATAAAGCTCCATCAACTTTCGTTGGACGTGAAATCCTCGGAATTATTGTTGTTCGATGATCCATGATATTTTTCCAAGTGGACAACAACTTTACTCCATGCATTTGTTTCGCAAACTTTTGTACAGCTATGTACTTCCGTTTACTCAAACCGACACGTGTTTTTAGAAGCAAAGATTTTTCAACGGAAGCGTTCAGTTCCGGTTTTCCGGTGACTCGCAAAATCTGCTTAGCGTAATTCTCACCAGAAGTTCTCAGGCCACGCAGAATATTGGCCATATTCGTCAGCAAACCACGAGTTTCTCTGCGGAACGCAGTAGTTTTTCAATAGGTTCGTTTTTTGCCAGCCGTTTGCTGTATTTATCTTTGGTACATTCAGACAGATCTTCAAAACATCGACGTTTTGGATCACGAATGCCAGGCTTTTGAGGAGTTGTTAGGTCATCAGATGACTTGGTAGATCGCTGATCAATTGACGTCTATAAAATGTTATGTGATGATTATGTTTCTGTCAAGATCGGGTAGGTGTACGAGTCATGGCAAGTGTGCCACTTCGCACCATAACGCAATGGCGCTAGTAATGGCCATACTCTAGTTAATTTCCATAAGCCAAATAACTGGTACACTTTTAAGTATTGCCATAACTGGTACACCTACCCTATATACGTATGTTTCCACTCAGAACCCTTACCTCGAATGTTTGATTTAGCCAGTCGTTGTTTCTCTCATAAAAACGTTCCTTTCCATGCGCATTTACCCAGCGTCGAGTAAACTGTTTCACCCAATTCGTCACATCTTTAGACACAGTTATCTCACAGCCTACAGAAGCTGCACTACTCGCTGCTTCTTGCGATTAGAGTTTAAGTAAATTTTCACAATCTCACTATTCAACATTTTGAAAAGAAAAACTTTGCTGCACATTCGAACTTCAATTTGAGTCAAATGACAGTTGTTTATGAAAATTCACTTGGAGAACAAAGAAAATAGGTTACTTTGATTTGATTTTCATACGCAACATCCGCAACTGCTGCTGAAGATGTAACTTCAACTGAATCTGTTTATTTTTTGTAAATTGCACTATAAAATTATCGATGTATATTTGCAAATGTATAATCAAAAAATATGTAGACTTCTTTAACTGTGAAATTAAACTGGTTGAAAATTAAACCTACTAGATGGCACAGCATGAAACTGGTAACAAAAATAAAAACACATGTTTAGGGTAAAATGGGGTGAAATAGACCATTTATCGACCCCGGCACCACAGCATGAAACTGGCACCATTCGATTCCTCAGAGTTTTTCACATGAGATATGTTCCTTTTCGAGCAAAAAATTTAGCGGCAATTGTAGTTATCGTAGTGAAAACTGATGAAAAACACATGTTTAGGGTAAAATGGGGCAAAATAAACCATTTCTCGACCCCGGCACAGCATGAAACCGGCACCATTCGATTTCTGAGAGTTTTTTACATAAGGTTTGTTCCTTTTCAAGCAAAAAATATAGCGACAATTGTAGTTATCGGAGTAAAAACTTAAAAAACACACTTTTAGGGTAAAATGAGGCGAAGTAAACTATTTTTCGACCTCTGCACAGCATGAAACTGGCACCATTCGATTTCTCAGAGTTTTTCACATAAGATATGTTCCTTTTCAAGCAAAAAATATAGCGGCAATTGTAGTTATCGGAGTAAAAACTGAACGAACACACCGAATTAGGGTGAAATGGGGCAAAATGAGCCACTTCCAATGCTCTGCACAGGATGAAATTAGTGGCAATCGGTTTATTGGCGTTTTTTCCTATAGAAAAACATCAGTTCATGTACAAATACCAGCGGATTTGAAATAAGTCCGATTACAGCTTCGATTATGCCCACTGTGCGTCGGCTCGAGGATGTTATTAATAAAAATGGAGGACATATTGAATAAATTTGTTTAAAAGGACTTTACAAAGATAACTGCTCTCGAAAATGTTGATATTATTGGTTGAATTAGTTGAAAATGGGATTTGAAGGATATAGAACAAATTTTCGCATTATTTTCTGCCGCACCCTGTGCAACATGCATTTGAATTAAAATACTATGAATAAATCATTACTCTTAGAATTTTTTTACAAAAACACCTTAAATAAATATTGAATTTGAATTTGAACTTAAAATATCTAAAACGTATAGGCTTGTACCACAGCAGATATATACGACACCAATACTAACACAATTATGTATGGTGCCAACAACGCAATCTATGGAAAAACTGTCCCAAAAAGGGGGCTCCTGGCAAGCTCTGGTTGGGAAACTCGTCCACATTCGCACGAACCACAGGCCTCATCAGTTTTAAGTTCAGGTACCAAAAAAGTCCTCAAAAGTTACTTTAAAAGTGAGGATAAAATACCACGGATGGTATATTCACCAAACGTCACAGTGCGATAAAGCGCGTAGTGAGCGAAGTTCTTCCCAGGTAATTATCGCCGCTTTTACCCAATACCATTAGCCAGTAGCCAAACCATCCCCTAATTTGTACCATGTGGATTCATTTTTATCTACCCAGAACCCCGATCGCAGTTTACATATGCTGGCAACCAGATGGCTCTTGCGATGGCTAGAAGAATTCCACACTGAAAAAAATACTGCGTCGCTTATTTGGGCCTACCCTATAGTTGTTGTGCCACTAGGAAAAAAGCACTTCAAAGGGTTCAGAACAAAGTTCTGAAAATGATTTTGAAGCAGCCACCCTAGTTCAGTACTACTGAATTACATAGAATTTCAAACGTTGATATTCTAGAAGAAATTTCCACCAAAATAATTCATTATTTTATACAATAATCATTGCAATCTTCAATTGCAATGATCAATTCTCTCTATAGATAAAAAAAAACACCGGAGTAAAGTATCGGTGTCGGTCTATCTGTACTTTAAACTCATAATTTCAGAACTACAATATGCACTACAAGAACTGAAACTCACAACCAGGTCCGCTCCTCTTCACGCGATGCTGATCCTAGTGTGACTGAAGCTGTTCAAAGTAGAGTTTAGAGGTGACTGGTAACAACAACAACAAAGAATTTTTCGTTCGATGGAGAAATTACTTTTTTCCAATTTTTCATCCCATATTGGGATGCGTCTTTCGATGGCCACTTATGGCAGCACACGCCGGTAACACTCCATGACCAAAATTGTAAAACAAAAATCACATAAAAATAAAAACAAAAATTCAATGGAGTAAAATGACAAGAGGAATTTTTTCATGTCTCGCTTCGAGCACCGCACACTACGATGTTCCGCTAGTATTCACATGTGATATTAGTGCTTTTATACAAACGTACTACGACGTGACAGAGAATAAAAGTGCAGAATATGTGATAATTTCACTACTGGTCAAATACTTAGTCTCCCATGCTGGTCTATAGCATGAGATTAAGCCTCCCATCTTACACAGATCCAAGTTTGATCTACGGGAAGTTTTAATTTTATCATATTTTTTATTGCACAAACTGTAATTACAGTCAGTCTTCAGAATTCTCATGTCATTTAAACAAAATCTTTGTTAGTACGATATTTTTTCCGGAACCACTCACTTCTAAGTCACTGTATTCATCACCAACAATTAAAGATATCCCATCAGCTTATGTAAATAAAATTCGGTAATTTTTCTGCTCGCGAATTGTTTGCATAATCGCCATACGCCAGATCCGGCCAGAACACCGCGTTTTCGCCCTTATGGTATTTCTTGATGAACGACATAACTTCCGGCAGGCATTTCGTACTATAAATTTCCCCGTTCACGGCCAGTCCGGAGCGAAAAGAGAGCGGCTTTGACATCCCCTTCTCGCTGATTGTCAGCCACAGCAGCACCTTCTTGGGGAACTTGGTGAAATGGACCTCACCTCGGAGCTCACTTCCTTCGTGGGCGAAGTAAAATACGAAGTGCCCTGCCAGTCGTTGCCATCCAAGGGTGAGATAGGTCTCGTCGTCCATCACCACCGCCACGTCGTGATTCGCCGTGAAAATCGAGTTGACCATCTTATTCAGCCGCTACCGCTGCGTCATTGCCTGCAGCTCCGAAACCAGTGGACGCGACTTACTTTTTTTCACTTTTTCACTGTTTGGCCGGTTGAACCGACCTCCCGGCCAAGCGCACGCAGCGATGTAGCCATTCTTCGCTCGGTCTTCCTCTTCAGCATCCTTTGGAGTTTCTTGTCGCTCAGGGTCGTCGGCCGTCCGGAACCGGGCTTTATTTCGATGCTCGGATTGTTGTCTAACAGTGCCAAGATGTTGCAGATGCCGGAACGGGCGTATCCGTCGTCCACAAAGTGCCGCACGATGTCCGTTTTCGAAGCGGTGGGGTGCCGTTCTTTGAACGGAGTTGCTTCACTGTTTTTGCCATCACGGTCAGAGTTTGACTGATAGAGCTGCCAAACTTTATCTGCTGATTCATGTTTTTTTTTGTTGGGGCGTAGAACCACTGCGTCCACTGCGTTGTACTTTTGTGGTAACTCATGGGTTACTATGATTGATGCTGCATGGGTAGTTTCGTCAGTGCGGGTGAAGGTAAACCCATGAAAAATCGGCCATTTTTGTCCATTTTGTTAATGCAAACATTATACAACATCCAGGTTGCTGTGATAATCAAATATGGTTGAGCACTAGTTCAGCAACGGACCCATATCCCTCAATCATCGCTTTTACACAGCTGTAGTTGAACCAAACGATTTACACTTTGATTGTTGTTTTGTTGTAGGGTAACTGCCCCCATATTAATCTCATAAACTAATTCGTTTTATTCAAATACAGCTGAGCAATACTGATGATTAACGGAATTGGGTCCTCTGCCGAATTAGTGCTTCACTATAGCAATGCATTTACCCAAAACACAAGTTCTATATGACAAATATAACTAATAACTACCTCTCGAATCTGAATTCTCCCTGTGCAAACCGTTTTGAATTTCCGTTACACCCCAAGAAAGGGGCTGGGCCAGAAAGCGCGTGGTTTTGTAATCAGTTTGGAAAATCTTCCGATGCTAGGGAATACCGACGTTTATGTACTACTTTCTCTCCTGTGAGATTTGCCTTTGCCTTCGCATTCTCTATGCTGATTATTTTATAAAGCGATTGCACCAAGTAGAGTCTCAGTTGCAATTAAACATTCACTCAAAGCAGATCGTGTAGCGAAATTCAATAAGAAAATGTTGGCTCTGAAAGTATTTTTACTGACCGTTGTAGTTGTGAGTGATAGCCTCGTCCGTAGTGCGCCCGTCGAGCACAGGCTGCAAAATGTGCTGATCTTTGATAGTGAACTCGATTCCTTGCCTGGTGCTGGTCTGGTGGAGGTTCCGGATCCAACGAAAAGATTGAATATTCCCATTGTCAGTCACGAGGATGCTGAGGTAGTTTCGATCTTGAAAAATAGAAAACAATATTTTTTACAAAATTGTGTTTGACCCCGTTTAGGCTCTACTTAGTGGACTTGGCTATAATGAAACCGTCGGCGAAGATAAGTTTGGAGTATCTACAAGGTTCAGTTTTGGAAACGGTCTCTCGTTCGAGGACATGATCCGTAACTATCAACGAGATTTCGGTTTGGATGTGACGGGAAAATTGGACGACGAAACGAAACTAGTCATGGCGAAGCCTCATTGTGGAACACGAAACCTTGAGAAGCGAGGAGACACGGTAAAGTGGTCGAAAAAGCTGATAAGCTACAGGATTCGAGACTATCCGGCGGGTGCTTCTCGAGAGTTTGTCAAATCCATTGTCAATCGAGCTTTCAACGAGTGGAGTAAGGTTACGAATTTAGACTTTGTAGAAAAGAGCGATCTCGCAGTGGATATTGAAGTAAACTTTGGCGGAACGTCTCATTCGAGACGAGCAGGTCAATGTACTTTCGATAGTCCCTCTACACTGGCTCACGCTTATTTTCCGGAGGATGGAGACGTGCACTTTAATGGGAAATATTTCTTCGAGAGTTCTGAGTATAAGGACGATTTTCTGGATACGGCTATGCATGAGTTGGGCCATTCTCTCGGGTTGGAACATTCAAACACGAAAGGCGTCCTTATGCATCCTTCGGATATGAACCGACACACCGAACCACAAGCGGAAGATGTTCAGGTTTGCAATTAACGACTATAAGCTGCGCTCATTGGCTAAACATTTTCGTTTTTCTCCTTTTCAGAGGATTCAGAAATTGTACGGCGTACGCAGAGGTGGACGAACGCTGGACTCTTCTACTGCACCCAAACTATGTAACATTACGAAATTTGACGCTGTTGTTGAGGACGGCGGTGGAAGGTGGTATATTTTCACCGGAAACTATTACTTCGATACGAAGGAAAGCAATCCTTCGGCCAAACTGATCTCGAGTAGATGGCCCGGCCTAACTGGGCCCATTGACGCCGCCTTTCGGTATCCCGATGAACGGACATATTTCTTTAAAAGTGAACGATTCTGGCGGTACCACGATAACCGATTGGAACCCGGCTATCCACGAGCTATTTCCGAAGGATTCGCAGGATTTCCGAACAGTATTGATGCGGCATTTGTTGGTTCGAAAAATAGAATCTTCGCTCTAAAAGGAAGCAATTTTTGGGTGTATGATGCAGATAAAAGTACAACGCCGTATTTTAGTGTAAGTAGTATAGGTCTACCGAGAAATATCGAGGCTGCCGTCGGAACGGGTAATTCGGTGGTTTTTTTCGAAGGAAAAAATTACTACAGGTTTATAAATGGAAAGTTTGAGAGTTTTGTGAATAAATTGATGAATTGTTCATAGCAAACCTTCAGTTGGATTGTGTTTATCTCGAAGCTGTTTTTCCCTACAATAATGATCTGTTAGTTTGAAGGATATTGACCGCTGAATGTGAAAGACTAATTTTCGGTAAGCAGAACGGTCATTGTGTATAAGGAGAAATAAGCATAATTTACACACTTAGAAAATTCTACAGTATTCGGCAATTTTTTACCGAACTTTCAATAGCTGAACGTTCGGTAATCCGATTTAACAGATTTCGGTGAATACTGTAATTCCGGTAAAAAAATTACCGGAACTTGTCAAATTTTACCGAAATCCGTTAAATCGGATTACCGAACGTTCAGCTGTTGACCGGGGAATTTCTGAAAGTCAAATCAATACACAAAAAAAAAAAAAAAATTTACCAGGTGCGTAAAATTGCCCCTCTTTTAATTCCAAGCCAGAGGAGGCGTAAACAACGAAATTGTTTGCAATCTTTCTGGCGCCATGCAACAATATGTATATCTTTCATACAAAAGACTATTTGCAGGCGTCATCTCGCTTAAATTTACATGAAATATCCCATTATGTTTTTGGAGTTTAGAACTTCCGGAGTTTTCAACTTTCCGAAGTTTTACACTTCCTGAATTTTTCAACTTCCTGGCGTTTTCATTTTCCGGACGTTTCAACATCCCGATGTTTTGAACATCCTGAAGTTTTCAATTTCCTAGAGTTTACAGAGTCCTGGAAATTCCAGCTGCCTGAAGCATCCAAAAGTCGTTTACTTCTATATGAATTTTTCAACTTGCTGAAATTTTCAAATTCAGAAGTTTTCAACTTGCTGAACTTTTCAAATTCCTTGAGTTGTTCATTTCCTGAAGTTATCTTTTTTTTCAATTTCTTGAAGATTTCAACTGCCTGAAGTATTCAACATCCTGAAGTTTAAAATTCCTAAAGTTTTTAACTGCCTAAAATTTCCATAAGTTGCCTACTTCTTGATGTTTTCAAATTTCTGAAGTTTCTAACTTCCTGAAGTTGTTGACATCCTGACTCTTAACTTTATAATGTTTTCATCTTCCCAAAGTTCTCAACATTCATGAAGTTTTCAACTTCCTAGAGATATTTTCAACATCCTGAAGTTTTCAACTTCCTAGAGTTTTTTTCAACATCCTGAAGTTTTCAACTTCCTAGAGATTTTTTCAACATCCTGAAGTTTTCAACTTCCTGAAGTCAACACTTTCCTGTAGATAGCAAATCTCGAAGGTTTTGAACTTCCCAAACTTTTTAAATTCTCGAAGTTTTAAACTGCCTTGAAACTTCCAGAAGTTGTCTACTTTTTAATGTTTTCAAATTCCTGAAGTTTATAGTTTCCTGAAGTGGTTGGAATACTGAAATTATTAACTTTATAATATCACCACGACACCGGTGGTTCACGACATTGAGGGACTGGTTGTCAACCGATCAACGACCGCATTCGCGGATGAACAACTGACTCACCTCAACAAAGGATTAGGATACGCGATTACAACCAAGCCCGGCGTGGAGCAGATCATCATCGACGTGGAGACAGCAATTACACACACACTTCCGACATCTTTACAAAACACAGCTAGGACTATCACTTCAAACATTGTTAAGGGCGGACAAAAACAAAGACACAACAACGAGAAGGAAATTCGCATCGTTAAGGAACTGAAGTCTAAGCCTGTTTTTACCTAGAAGCAGACAAAGGCAACAAAGTCATCATCATGGATAAGGAGGACTACGACATGCGAATGGCTTTAAACATCAGTAATGGACCTTACAGGCAGCTTCGAGTAGACCCCCTACCAAACATGGTGAAACACGTGCATAAAACACTAAAGGAATGTAAAGCAGTACTAGGGGATGCAGCAGTCCGTCTTCGCGAACCAAACCCCATCCTTCCCCGAATAAAAGGCCTCCCAAAAGTCCACAAACCCGGAAACGAAATGAGGGAGATTGTTTCATCTGTAGGATCTCCAGCCCATAAGCTAGCAAAATGGCCAGTGAAAGAATTTCAAGGTATCTCCGAGCAATTCCCAACAAGCTCAGTTCGTAACTCTCAGGAATTCGTACAACATCTTCTTTCATCAGGTCATACAAATAAAAATGAAGTAATGGTATCTTTCGACGTCACCGCCCTTTCCCTGGGGTACCGATAAAGGAGGGGATTAACCTTCTAAAGACTGTATTCGATGAAATTTGGACACACAAAATAGGTCACCAAACATTTTCCTTGAAACCGATTCTTTTCAAACTTTCTGGAAATAAAGTACTACTAAATGGTTAAGTTTTGACATCATTGGTTTATTGAACCTCTTCTTCCAACCCAAATGCCCGCACCTTTGCCTTGACCCCTTTCATCAAATTTTGGGCAATGATAGGACCGACTTGCTTACTTACTTTTAACCACACTTTCTTTAGTTCAAGTTCATTTTCTATCAGTTTTGGAGTTTTAACGAGCTTTTCCTTCATGATTGCCCAAAATTTTTCAATTGGGCGAAGTTCCGGAGTGTTTGGAGGGTTGACGTCTTTTGGTACAAAAACTACATTATTATCTTTGTACCAGTCTAAGACGGGCCGGGCATAGTGGCAAGATGTCAAATCCGGCCAAAACAGTGTCGGGCCATCGTGAGATCTCAAGAAGGGCAGAAGTCGTTTTTGGAGGCATTCGTCCTTGTAGATTTGTCCGTTGACGGTCCCAGAGGTGATGAAGGGCTGACTCATTTTGCCACATCCGCAGATCGCTTGCCAGACAAGGAATTTTTTGGCGAATTTCGACAGTTTCTTCTTCCGTACACTCTCCGGAACGGCCAACTTAGAGGTGGCGACGTAGTGTTCCTGTCCTGGCATTTGTTTGGTGTCGGCTTTAATGTAGGTCTCATCGTCCATCACAATGCAGAACGGTTTTGTGAGCCACTACCTGTACAGTTTTCTTGCACGAGTTTTGGCCACCGAGTTCTGTTTATCGCTCCGGTTCGGTGCCTTCTGGACCTTGTACACATGTAATCCAGAACGTTTCATTGTTTTCTGCACAAAACAAACTGAAACTTTCGCCTTTTTCGCAACATTTCAGATCGAAATGTTGGGATAAAACTTAAATTGGTTCAATACCATCCTGGCCTTCTCCGGATTTGATGTGCCACGTTTTTTGCCACTACCATTTTTCCGCTTGGTTGTTCTTACGGTCCTTGAACGTTTTGATCACATGAGATACGGTTGAATGTGCGATTCCGAGCTGTTTTCCGATCCACCGATGAGAAGCGTTTGGGTTTTCGAAGTGAGTGCCCAAAATTTGTTGGCGCACTATTTCTTCATTCGAAGCCATCACTGAAATCACTCGACCGATTTTCACGAAACTCATTACACAATTGACACAACACAATGAAATACATTCAGTTAAAATTTCAATAATTTTTACCCACACGCTAAAAAGTTACGAGCAATTGCGTGTATCCAAAGTTCATCGAATACAGTCTTTAGAATGACATCACAATCTTACGGACTACCTCTACAACCTGGAAATTAGACGTCTCAGAAAGCTTAGAAATCAACAAACAACAGAACACAAATCTACTAAACAAAGACCTTAAGTAACGGGTACCCATGGCTCTTTAACTTAATACCTAAACGACAACAAAGCCGATGCAGCGGAGCACCTGCTGCTACAGAATATTTAGGTTAGGTATAAGGAAAAGGTGAGGTAGATATTAAGTATAATATTTATTTTTGACTCAGTATAGGTTAGGTACAAAAATATTAGCTGTAGGTACAGTGTTTATATTTAGATGATATATACGGCAGGTGGCGAAGGTTTTCTTTCAGCTCGAGAATTAGACACGACACTGAAGAAGTCTGCACATTGTAGACGAAATACGCGTCAAGAAACAAAAAAAAAAAAGAAATGGGGGGGGGGCAAGGGGCGGAGGGGGCAAGGAAAGGAAATACGAGAGAGGGGGGAAATAGGGAAGAGAAAGAAGAGGCAGACAAAATTTAGGGTTTTTTTTTGTATTTAATCAATGGGCTTCAAATGGTGAGTTGACAACTTCGAAGGAGGGTGCGACCGACCTCTCGTCCTCACAAGTTCCTACCTCACGCCTCCACGAGTCATATGATCACAAAAGACTGCCAGCTGAAACATGGAGACGCTGGTTGGCGTAGCCTGAGCAATGTTGTCAATCTGACAATAGCGAAGTGAGGGGGTGCGACTGAAGATCGTGTACCTTTAAATCATATTGTATATTTTCCATTCTCATTTTATCAATAATTTCAGCATGCTTTGGAATCATCTTTGCATTCCCAAACTATGTAAGAGCCTGGAGCAACATGACAGGCATCAAAGGCTCAATATTTTTTTTCAGCATAACATTTAATTTAAAATTGCACTTCTGAACATCAACAACTATATTCATAAATGACTGGCATGTGCTTATAAGCAATGTAGGATTATATTATAATATTGTATTTAGTGACATTATGGTAAGATAAGCCATTTATTTCAGAAATCATCAAACCGGATTCTTCGATCACTCCAATTGCTATCTTTGAAATGTTACTAGAACAGTATAGGGAAAATATATTTCAACATGTCTTATAAAACAATATCTCTTATTGAAATTTTATCTTTGATATTTAAAATGATCTATTCTGTTTTCAGCTCTTCCAGGACTAGTAGGATATTAATACATATCGAATTTTTATTTATTTTTCAGTAACAATCCATTGGATGTAACATTCAAGTTTGAAATTTGAATAAATCAGCATTTTTGTCTACGATATCTTAATTGTTGTGTACAAAATATACTAAATATTAAATAACATATAACGGGGAAAAGGAGGGACCATCAGGGCACCCAAGTAAAACGATTTGGATAGGGAGCATGGGACTGCCTCCTCCCTATTGTTACATTTCGCGGAACGAGGGCGGGCTCTTCGACTCCATCTATTGGGTTTATTCTGTCAATCGAGGGCTCGATTCTAGTGCTGTGAGTGTGAACTTGCTTTTGGAAGGAGATTCTTTTCCCTATATTCGCGGGTTTCGCGTAAGTGTCTCTGCCTACGGGCCCGCTTAAACGTTTTTGGCCCTTCATTCAGGAGCTTGATGATCACAAACAATAATAGAATCCTGATCAAATCGTTTTTCAGATTATTCCACTGCTATGGAAAGTTACCTTGCTACAATAGATGGTAGTATTACATCATCATCATCATCATCAAGAAAAACATTTTTATAATTTAATGGGTGGTGTATAAAAAAAGAATAATATTTATACATTTCTTTTTTTTAAATTAAAAGAGGAAATTTTTTTTTTTTTTAGAAAATTATTGCTGCTGGTGGATTGTTTTTTTTGGGTTGGGTGGGGGTGTGGGGGGGGGGACGGGGGTGTTTAAGTGGAAAAAAGTTTACGGTAGACCACTTTCGAGACGAAAACGTGCCCCTGAGTACAGTTTACCGGAACCTGGCATCCCTGAGCGTGGAGCGGAAGGCCGGTAGCGGCCATCCGGTGAAGATGATGAAAAAGAAGAAGATGGAAGCGTTAAAAAGCTGTTCGTCAACAAGGACGGGACAAGTTTGCGTAACGCCAGCCGAAAATATCACTGCTCCCATACCTTGATTCACCGAACCCTCAAGATGGAGCACATCATCTGTCGGAAGAAGCCTCGGTCCCCCGCGTACACGGACGAGCAGATAGCGACCGTGAAATCGCAGTGCCGGTGGATGACGAAAAACTACCGCAGGACGTCGTTCGTGCTGGACAACGAAAGTTTCTTTCCGCTCTCGAAGACCCACATTCCAGGAAATGACAGCTACTATTCCAGCGACAAGTCGGCCACACCCCCCGAAGTAAAATATAAGTTTAAGCATACATTTGAAAAACAAAAGTTATGCTGTACATCGCCATATCGGACAGATGGATTTCAAAGCCGTGGTTCAAGCCGAGCGGTCTGGCCAGCAATCAACAACTGTACCAGGAGGAGTGTCTTGAGAAAATTCTTCTGCCGTTCTTAAAGGAGCATCATGTGGATGGGAAGTACGTCTTCTGGCCGGACAAGGACAAGGTCTTCCCATTACGCCAAGAAGACGCTGGAGTATCTTGAGCAGAAAAAGATACCGTACGTGTCGAAAGAACGGAACTCGACCAACTTGCCCCAGTGCCGTCCCATTGAGGATTTTTTTCGGCTCCCTCAGTGCCCTAGTGTAAAAAAAAAAATGGTGGGCCAAGAAAACGAAGCATGACCACGAGGATCCGGAAGATGGACGTCAGTGCTGTCCAGCGCTCTTGTGAGAGCATCGCGTCTAAGTTGCGTTGTACGGCTGACCAGGGCCCCTTCTCCAATATTCATTGATTTTTTTTTTGAAGAATAACATTATGTTTTTAATAAAAAATACTGAAACCGTTGATTTTTTTTTTTTTTTGGGGGAGGAGGAAAAATTTTTTTTTTTTAAGGGAAACCCGTTATAAAAAAATTTTTTTTGAATAAAAAATTTTTTTGGTTTTGAAAAAAAAAAGGGAAGAGCGTGATCACGGGGGGGAAGACGCGCGCGGGAAAAAGTTTTTTTTTTTTTTTTTTTTTTTTTTTTTGGGAAAAAAAATAGGATTTTTTAAGAAAATTAATTGTGCAGAAACATCTAGAGAATTCTTCGTGATCTGCTTCAAAAATAGCAGAAGTGTTAAAATTCCCAAAGCCAATCAAACGTTACAAGGATACTTTGAGTGTGGATAGAGCAACAGCGCATCTATCATAAAAGTGGCACTAGGGACAAAAAGAGCTGAGGAGAAAGGTGTTGAGGTACGTGAAAGGTAACCCAGGTGTCTCCATATGTGATTTGGCAAAGAAATACTATTCCAACTTTTCACCGTGCGTAACATCCTTTCAAGAGAAGGAAATAAGTCTTTTTGTGCCAGTAAACATCCGAATCGCTCCCTGAAACAAAATTTAGTGGCCAAAAAGCGAGCACGATTACTATGCGAACGAGTTTTGACGAATTTTGATGGCTGTATTTTAATGGATGACGAAACATATGTCAAAATGAATTATAAACAAATCCCCGGACGAAAATTTTACCTAGCAACTGGTCGTGGGGATGTCCCTTCCATGTATAAATTTGTTTTTGCTGTTAAGTTTGCTCGGAAACTAATGATTTGGCAAGGAATCTGCAGTTATGGCCTTGAAACCAAGGTTTTCATCACATCTCACACAATGACGTCGAAGGTTTATATTAAAGAAAAAAAAGCTGAAAAAGCGGATGTTCCCCTTCATTCGGCAACACAAGACCAACGTTATGTTTTGGCCGGATCTAGCCAGCTGCCACTACTCTAAGGGGGTACTAGAATGGTATGCTGCAAACAATGTTAATTTCGTCGCCAAAGAGATTAATCCTCCCTGAATTGCCCTGAGTTCAGACCGATCGAAAAATATTGGGCAATCGTCAAGCGAAAACTTCGAGGATGCGGTAAAGAAGTGATAAATGCACAACAAATGCGTTTAAAGTGGAATAAGTTCGCCGGTACAGTGTCACCAGCGGCTGTGCAGATAATGATGGCATCGATCACAAGTAAAGTGCAACAGTTCGTTCGAAACGGTAAAATGTAATAACTTGTTTTATATCGTTTGAAAGCTGAATAAATACCCTTTTGTTTGATCAACCGTGTATGTTGTTTAATTCTTGAGCTAAGATCACTTGAATGCGTCCAAATTTACTTTGAATCGGGCTTCATTGTAGAGAATTGGCGTCTTGAGCAAAGTTTCTCAGTACGTAACTAATCGTCTTTCAATATAATCATATTAATTCCAAATCGTGCTGCAGAGATGGCGCTATAGTTTATCTTTGCCAAATTACGCTCTATTGAGTTGCCGTCTTGGGCAAAGTTGTTTGGAATATAAAATGTAGTCGTTTGACATTATCAGATTAGTTCCAGATTTTGCGCAGGGATGGCGCTGCAGCCCATCTTTGTCAAATGAAGCTTTAGAGTAGTCGTCTTGGATAAAGTTGTTGAGAATTTAAAATGTAGTCACTTAACATGATCAAATTAGCTCCAAACTGGGCCGCAAAGATGGAGCTGCAGTCTATCTTGGCCAAATGAGGCTCTAGAGAGTTGCCGTCTTCAACAAAGATGTTGAGAATAAAAAATGAAGACATTTGAAATAATCACATTAGTTACAGATCGTTCCGCAGAGATGGCGCTGCATCATAGTTTTGCCAAATGAAGCTCGATTAAGTTGCCGTCTTCGGCAAAGTTTCTCAGTACTTCATTTGTTGTCTTTTGAGATTATCAGATTAGTTCCAGATCTTGCTTCAGAGTTGACATTGCAGTCAATCTTTGTCAAATAAAGCTCTAGAGAGTTGTAGTCATCGGCAAATTCTCTCAGTATGTAATTTGTTGTCTTTTGTCATTATGATATCAATTCCAGATCTTGCCGCAGATACGGCGCTGCAGTCTATCTTTGCTAAATGAAGCTATAGAAAGTTGCAGTTGAAACTTTCCGTATGGCATTTTTCGTCTTTTGACATTATCAGATTAGTTCCAGCACAGAGAACACACATCTTAGTTAGAACAAAATGTCTTCAAAAAATGGTGTACGAATTCAAATCAAAATACGTTAATACCTCGTTAAAAATATTAACGCCGCACACACTGCATGTTGCGTAATTGAGTAGTGAATACAAATACAGTAGGTTTCCGTTTTTGGCAACATGGCCTAATAAACCAACTATCCAGGCTGGAGAGAAAATTAATACATTTTTGGCTCAGGAAGTACTGGCACACCGGTGATTCGCCCCTAATAACGTAACTCACACGAACACATCCTCAAATATTCTGTCAAAATAACACAGCGAATCAAAACAAATACAAAGATACTAGTACGGAAAAGCACAAGAGTGTATTGCAAGACCTAGGGGTTCTAAAACAGTCAACCAATTTCAAATCGCTAGTTTCATATTGATTGTTGGTTGTACACAAAGATGACATTGTACTACGTAGCAATGTTTAATGAATGTTATAATCATTTGTTTCAATAGTTCGTGGTGGTCGCCATTTGTTAAATTTCTTTTTGGCATGCTGATCTTTGTATAACGTTGCTGTATATTTGCGCTTCGTTATAATATAGAGACCGTTTAAATATCCGAGCCGTGCTTGAAATTGTACATAATATTTAAGGTATGTGACGAAGGGAAATCTGAAGCTATGTAATTTGTTGTTGCACGAAGCACATATTTAATTATAATGTTTGAAAATTGAAAATATCATTCTTATTAATATGCAACTCTAGGAGTGGACAGCAATTTCTGCTAGAACCAAAGATGTGAAGAGAAAGTATTGATAGATCCGTAAGACAAGGCAGGTTGTGAAATTGAATAGAAGTAGTTGAAATTGAGCGTATGGCATGTTTGGAAAGCGGTATCTGATCGATAGATAGACTTTTACCTAGCTACCACAATGCATGGTAGGCAAGGCGGAATTTTTCCTAGAGTTGCATATTGATAAGAATGATTTTTTCAATTTTCAAACATCAATTATCTGTTAAAGCCTGTCCACCTTAAACTTCGGACACTTTTCTTTCAGTGTAGATTTTGAATTATTTCACGGATCGCTGAAACTTTTCACTTATATGACAGTTGAAACTCTGTACTTTATTTCGTGGTACAACATGTATACATTCTTAATACATTCAGTAAAATGGCGTCGAATAAAGTGGAAGTGAGGAAACGCATTTTGTACGAACGGGAGCAACATCCGAATTCATCGGTACGCGATCTTGCCAAGAAACATAAACAAACGAAAACGCTTGACTGTGGATCGGAAGGTTGAAAGTGGTACAAATCGAAAAGTACACTCTTAGAAAATATCATGTAAATTTAAGTCTACTGTCTTGTGCATCCAATAAAAGGAGCGGCCCGTAGGACAGAAATTGGCGTCTGTTCTTAAATTTCCATGACCGTAAAAACTAAAAATGATAGCTTACATCACATGACGTAAATGTAAGTTGAGGAACACAAAACTATATTTTCCAAATGCCGTTTTTGCATTTTTAGCAGCGACATTTGGAAAGTATAGTGCCCGTTTCGATCTCAAGGATCTAGTTCTAGTTAGTTCTTAGTCATCAGAAAAAGTCAAGATTCGGTAGTCAAATTTAATAAAACAAAAGGTTCTTCAAAGCCAGGCATTGTTGTGGTGAAAATAAACTCAATCTTGTCTTGTAAGATTAATTTGTTCGACCATCTACTAATGCTTGAGAACATTTAAATTAAATTTGTGCAAAACGGTCAACGACCGGGCATCGTCAAAACATATTTTAAAGACGCTAACAATTGTCGCCATGCTCATGTTGATTGAATGTTTTAAGCAAATGAACTCTATGTGTATGCTGTGTTTTTATTTTACAAGTCTGCAACTTTAATTTGCAAGTATTTCAATACAGTGCAATGGTGTTCAATCACGAAAGAGATCAAATTTTAACTTGTAACTTGGCGTGACACGTGAAACCGACTGCGTTCAAAATAGGTCTGATGTGGTTATAAAAACCAAACACAACGACATGTGCATTTCAGGCTTTGCCCAGTATTAAGTCTAATGGCTATTTTTCAACGCATTTTGGACTTAGATTTGAGGTAATAAAATATATTCTTTAAGCTGTTGTAAATGTAGCATACGAAACGTGATTTAGAGTGTGACAGTATTTATTATTTTAGGACTCAAGTTAGGATTTAACAATACATCAAATAGAACATACAATTGAGTCATATTTTCCTTTGAGTCTGTAATTATTTACGTGCAACAAAGATTACATCACTCCTAATATTCATTATTTTTAAGAGTGTAAAGAAAGGAACGGTCAAAATTTGGTCGACTCAAATATGACGTAGTTTTTTTAATCGGGCATTTTAAAAACTTGAACACCCTTCATTTTGTAGGTGTATGGGTGTGGAATGTTGACTCCATTTTGTTTATGCCATTTTCTATTCAGTTGTCAAAATGGCGTGGAAGCAAGAAGAAGTTTTGCACGCGCATAAGCAGAATTCAAATTATTCCAATGCCGACTTGGCAAAATCACTTAATATTGCCAAGTCAACCGTGATGAATGTTATAAAAGTGTTCGGAGAACGTCTGACGACTACCAGGAAACCGAGATCAGGAGGAAACCGAAACCAGGAAGCCGCAGCGACCGGAAGAATAGAGGCCAGCATCTTCAAATGCAATCACAACCTTTCCATCAGAGACATCGGAAATAAATTGGGAAAGCCCCACACAACAGTGCAAAGAGCAAAGAAACGAGCCGGGCTGTCAACATATAAGGTTGTAGTGGCACCAAATCGAGATTATAAGCAAAACACAACAGCCAAAGCAAGAGCGCGTAAGTTGACCACGAATTTGTTGACCAAGTTTGATTGTGTCGTAATGGACGATGAAACATACGTCAAGGCTGATTTCAAGGCCAAGAGTCTTATACGGCTACCGGAAAAGGAAAGGTTCAAGATAAGCTTAAGCAGAAAAGTGTGTCAAAGTTCCCGTAACAATACTTGGTTTGGCAGGCGATTTGCACCTGAAGACTAAAAAGCAAAAGTCCCGTGACAACTGGCACTATCAACCAAGATATTTATGTAGAGGAAAGATTGAAAAAAAAAAACGCTTATTACCTTTTTTTGAAGAAACATAGTTGTTCCGTGCTGTTTTGGCCAGACCTCGCTTTTTGCCACTACGAAAAAAATGGCTCAGGAATGGTAAACCGCCAATAGTGTGCAAATCATCCCCAAGGAGAAAAACCCTCCAAACTCGCCGGAACTGCGCTCAATTGAAAAATATTGGGCAACCGTAAAGAGAAACCTCAAGAGAACTCAACTCAACAGTTGGAAGTGAAAAACAGTTCTAGGCAAATTGGCGTTCAGTATCAATTAAGGTGGATATAATAATGGTACAAAACTTGATGGAAGGTGTGAAACGTTAAGCCCGACCGTTCGCATTTGGAAAATTGGAAGCCTATTCAAATAATTTTCCTGTATCTTGTAGAGTGTGAGCTGTTTAGTGGAATACCTGTAACTAGAAAATGAGAAGAATGAATAGTAATTTTCATTTAATTTCAACTACCTTTATTGCTTATCTTGACAGATACGCGTATTTCGTCTATAATGTGCAGACTTCTTCAGTGTCGTGTACTAATACTCGACTGGGTCGCGAAATACGCGTATCGGTCAAGATAAGCAATAAAGGTAGTTGGAATTAAATGGAAATTACTAATCATTCTTCTAATTTTCTAGTTAATTTTCCTGTGTTTTGTAGAAGATGAACTTCAAAAAGAAATAAAGATTGATCATTTATATAATAAACTAATTAGTGTACACTTAATCATGTTTGACCAATTTTTGACCGCTCCACCCTTTTAGGGACTTGGACATGAGCCTTGGGGCACCTTGGGGTAAGCCCATGTTGCTTATTCTGGAAGTTGTCAGTTGGCCTAGATTGAAGGTCATTTGCTTTTCTGACAGTGAATTATACAAAAATTTACTTAAAATTCTTGGTAAACCACATACTACCAAAATGTCATGTAAATTGGCGGGGGGGCTTGGAAAAAAGAAAAAGGGGAAAAAAATTAAATAAAAAAAATTTTTGGTTTTGGGTTTTGTAGTTCGGGGACTAATTTTGAAATTTTTTACCTTTTTTAAAAATTGTTCGTGATTTGCAGACTATTTGCCAATATATCTATGGAAACTGAATTAAATGCGCCATTAATATCCAGAAATACTGAAGTCAACTGCTCCTTGTGTGCAAAGACCAGTTGTATGTCAGATGACAGCAACGCTAAACAATCGTTTGTTCCTTTGCTCTTTCGGAAACCAAAATACGTATTTGATAGCAGGTTGTTTGATTCAACCCCACGGTCAGGTTTTGATAGGATCATTTTTTTCTTCTTTTTTTTTAAATGGACAAAGCGTGTGCACAGTAATTACATCACGGAAAAAAAAAATGAAAAGGGTATTTTCTCTTGAAAATTTGGGTAGAAATAGTTTAGAGTGTTTTTGTTGTATTTTTATCGCAGTCAGTTCTTCGAAAATTGGGAAAAAATGGCGTCACTCGAAAAGCAATGTCGCGAATTGATTTTGCGCAAGCACCTGTACAATCTTCAACTCTCTCATCGGGACATCGGAAAACAACTTGGAATCGTGCAGTCAACGGTGAGTCGTGTGATTAAACGTTACTACGAAACTCTGAGCATCGAGCGGAAGGAGAAATGCGGTCAGAATTGATGTTCTATTAGTAATCAGGATCACAAGCGTGTCGTAAAAGCTTCGGTCAGGGATGTGGCCAACAAGTTGAATCTGCCCAAGCCTTTCGTTCAGAGAGCCAAGGACCGGAATGGACTACATACGCATAAAGTGCTGAAGGCTCCAAATCGTGACGAACGGCAAAATACGGTAGAAAAGTCATGGGCCCGGAAACTGTACACCCAAATGCTGACGATGCCTCATTGTCTTATCATGGATGATGAGGCTTCTGTTTTTCACCGACCAGCACAAGTTTGATGTTCCAAAGGAAGTAAGGAAGCAGAAACATTGAAAGTTTGCCAAGAAATACATGATTTGGCAAGCGCTCTGCTTGTGGCATGTGGCAAACGGAATGCGCCGTTCGTGACTACCGGGGCTGTAAACGGGGAGATCTACCTCAAGGAGTGTCTACAGAAGCATCTGCTTCCTCTGTTGAAGCAACACGAGGGCCCTACGATCTTCTGGCCGGATCTAGCTTTTAAGCATTAGCATTAGCATTGACATTTGCACACCTCGTGGATGGAGCTACGATGAGGAATAATTCGTTGATGACATTGCATGTCACCATGAAATGGAACCAGTTACTGACTCGTTTCTTCACGCAATAATCTCCAATAAGACACTCCTCGATCACTCCACCTGGCAAAGTCTATGCAACCGTTGGAGATAGGGAGAATTTGATATCTACCTTAAGAAGACACGGGGAACTCACGCAGTCTTCAGTAGATATCAAAGGAAAAGGTAAATGAATAGTCGGAGAGAACGAGAATACAGAATGCTCTGTTTGGTGTACAGAACAAAAAAATATTTAAAAATGGTCGTTGGGAGCATCTAGTCTAAAAAGGTTAAGTGAAGCTTCATTTATCTTCAAACGGTTGAGACTCAAGCATTAATTTTAGTCCTAGCCCTATGTGGCATATGGTTATAGCGCATTTACTCGCTCTCTGAAAAGAGAAAAATGCCTGAAGATATATGATCGTATGGTGAATGAAAGCGTATAAAATTTCTTGGATTGCAGCAACAACATGGTGTTACTTTAATATTCAACTTTATTTTCCAGCATATTCATAATGATAGGCTACTCATCCGCACTAACATGAAATTCAACAGATAAACGTTACGACTGTCCGATTATCTATAGTGAACCAATCTATATTTATTCCTGTAACAAGTCTGGAACAAAAGATACGTTTGAACTCCCTGTGCTGATTTGTAAAAAAAGACATGTTCGTGTAAAAATACTGATTTAATTAATTAATATTAGGTTAAAATAAAAAAATAAAAAATAATGCATTCAAAGCTAAATATAGAACAATCTTGTATATACTAAAACAATTGAGTTTAGATCCCGTACAACAAACGGCAGTGTTGGTTAGATTAGATTTAGTCAGGTATGAGTGAGATTGATTTAATATCTTCTGGCCGGATGTAGCTTCGTGCCAATATTCAAATGTTGTCCTGGAGTGGTACGAATCCAACGGGGTCACATTCGTACTCAAGGACATGAACCCCCCCTCCCCCAACGCACCGGAACTAAAGCCCATCGAAAAATACTGGGCTATTATGAAGTAGGCACTACGGAAGCATCCCAAGGAGGTCAAATCTGAGGAAGACATGACGAAAAAGTGGGTTTCCGTACAGAAGAAGCTGCAGCCAGTTGTTGTACAGAACCTAATGAGTGGAGTTAAGCGTAAGGTGCGAGAGTACGGTTATGGTATTGAAGTTGAATGAAATAAATTGTCAGAAAGCTTGAAAATGATCGGTCAACTAGGTAATTTTCTACAGTGTTTTTTCTGTGTTGCAATTTAATTTGGGACACCCTTTAGTGTGCGTGACCACGCCAAGATGTTGCGCGAAATGGCTTGCCGATGTCAATTGCAATCAATCACTTTTTGTTATCGCGCTGCGCTTTTCTTCTTGATCCACAAATGATTTTGATGGGATAAACCTGAGAATTTCAAAGCAACTGCGAAAAAACAACCAAATCCGCGGAGCGCAAAGGAAACGAACTATTCCCGTTTGCTTGTGCACAAGGCAATGAAAGCGGTGTTAGTTAGCTTGGAAGATTAGACAGATTCGTCATATTGGTGTTAGAAAGTTTGTTTACAATAAGACGCAACTCATTGGCAAATCATCCGGGCGTTCCTTCAACTAATATTCGTTTTGGATTTCGATGGAGTCAAAACAGAACCTAAACTAGCGAACATGTTTAACGAATAAACCATTCCAGTCACGTCCCTACGTTTCCAATTTATGATTGGTGAAATTTTCCGCACCCATCTTCATCATCATTCTTCGCTCCCACATTTCTCGTTCCTCCTTCCTGAACTTCCGACTTCCACAAATGTTGGCCGAACACACGCGTGGGTCATATTTTATTTGCTTTTCTGTTTTATTGTTAAATTGTGAAAACTGTACGTAATTCACTGTCGTAAAAATCTCACACCAAATTCAACGTCCGCCTCGGTTTGTCTGTTTTGCCACATTTCCTGCAGCCTGGGGGATGCGTATGGTATTACTTCAACTTAACTCTCAACACTCTTCCGTTCGTGGCCTTGTGGGAAGAAAGTTTCCGATGAAGAATAGCGATTCCTTCCCATCGCCTTCCGGTTTAATTTTGTTTTATTTCTGTGTTGTAATGGATTGAGCGAACAGGCTATCAAATTTCCTAGCCAAACTGATCCTCGTTCTCCTCCTTCCCAGCAGGACAGGGTTGTGATGAAAAACAATTTATACTTTCCAGCTTTTATCCCGAACATGCTCCACTGTTATCAAACTTTTTCGGATTCATCTTGGTTTATTTTTTGGGTTCAAATAACCCAGGAGAACCGTCCGGAAGTGGTATCCCTTAATGCCTTGGATAAACACACATGGTGTCGTGTTGATTCAAACCACCTTCGATCGGAATCAGCGGAACGGGGGCTGAGTGAACGACAAAGGTATTTTTTCGTTCACGCCCTACTGTTTAACTTTCGCAAGAAATGTTATTATTTTTGTCTCAACTGCTCTTTGGTTGACAGTAGCATCCTTAATCCGAGTATTTGGAAAACCCGGAGGTGGAAATCAGAGACGATCGAGTAAATCGTATTGAAAACATTTTTAGGACAAAAAGCATATTGTTGAAAACAAATACGTCTTTTCGTTTAAACCAACATCGATTATTCTTACGGTTGAATCCATCAGAGCTGGAAAAAATAAATCACCATACGCTCGTTAACATTTCCACTATCAATATCCCCACGTGTCATTCTTATGCAACCGAAATGTCGCCATTTTTCTCCCATTTGTATCATACCAGCCAATCAATTCTCCGTCAGAAGCGTACCCGCATTTCCATGCAGACTTCGCTCGGTTCCATCCCAGGCACGGGACAAAACCTCATCCACCGCAACCTGGTCCACAGTCAATCCCCACTTGCACACCCAACAATTCCCCGAGGTGAAATGCAGGATCCAACCGAAGCGCACATACCGAGCGAAGGCCAGGCAATCCGTTACATCGGTTTCGGGATGAAGGAAGGTACAACCCTCTGCGACATGGATGAGTGCTTTGTGCATTGTAAGGGAAATAAAATGATGACTATCTAAGGCAGCCCACCTACATATACGTATGGCGGTGGTGGGTATATCGAATGACACCCGGCTTAGTTTGACTAGATACATCGGTCGTCGTTAGCGGCTTCGAGGCCTCAAATCCCGCTGCATGATGTCTGGAGTTACTACCATCACTGCGAACACAATGGCCACACAATGGAAAACGACCGATGACGATGACGATGATGCCGAAGGGGTTGAAAAATTGTGAAAATAGTTGTAATAGTTTATTGAGTGATATGTGATACCCAGTGTGGCTGATAAAAGAGCAATTCTGCCGCAAGTTGAAGTCGAATCGATAGTATCGTGATGCGTGCCGGTGTGGTTGGATCGATGGGGCTTAGACTAGTTGCAACGGGATTTGTATGCAATTTTTAAAAAGAAAAAATCATTTGCCTTCAAAGAAGTTTTCGTGCCTCCGAAACAATAACAAGGTGAATGTACAGGGGGTGGGACGTTTGGCATATCGACCTTTGGCATATGGATCTTTGGCATATGGATGTTTGGCCGAATGGAAGTTTGGTCGAATGGACGTTTGACTGAATGGACGTTTGGTCGAATGGACGTTTGACTGAATGGACGTTTGGTCGAATGGACGTTCGGTCGAATGGACGTTTGGCCGAATGGACGTTTGACCGAATGGACGTTTGGCCGAAAATTGTCTATCAGCATATATGTACTGCTAAGAAAAGGACATGAGAATTCAGAAAAATATTCTCAAACGCATTAGATCTAAAATAGGGGGCATCCATTAAGTACGTCACGGAATTTTTTAACAAAATTAACCCCCCCCCCCCCTATGTCCCGTTTTGTCACAAATTTACAAACCTCCTATGAGAAAATACGTCACGCCCCACTCTTCCCCCCTTCCAAGAAAAAAAAATTTCATTTTGGGATTCAACTTTCAAATATGATTATATTTTTTCAAAAATAAAATATTTTGACAAAAAAGGAGAAAACCTCTCACTCCAGAATTATTTCTCTTTGATCCACGGCAACTTTAGATGGTCTTAGATTGCTACGATCGGATGTGTTTCAACAACCTCCGGCTCGCCGACCGATGCTTTTTTCATATCCACTTAATTTTCATCCATCCATTCAAACTCGTCAGATCAACTTGGAAGTACCAGCACTTCTTGCTGACGTTTTGCCGAAATCCGCTTCGAAAGGACCTTCCTTTCGGCTTGAGTTATTTTGTGCACTTTCTTATGTTCTTGCAACATAACCTGGGATGCGAAATAGAGTCCGCAAAAGACACACACTCTGTCTTTCAATGAACTTTTAAGCGATGGACAATAAAGATCATATAGAAGAAGCTTGAAATCAGACATCGCTATAGGCAAAATTTTGCATGGATCGATTGAGTTCAGTACAAATACCGACCAAAGTCTACGCTCCATACCAAATTTCAAAAAATTGTATGGAGAATAGTTTACGAAGGGGGTCTGAGATTTTCAAAAATGATTCTACGTGGTTTATGAACCGGCCCTAATGTCTGTTGTGCTTCCAAGATATTCAATTAATATGTTCCAATACACAGCGTAGCTTGGCATAGAACAGAAAGCTATTGTTACAACTGTAGGTCCAATGTTCTGATCTCAAGGATAGTTTGGATGACCTAGAACATGTCATATTGCTTTAAAATGTTTGTTGACCTTTAAGAAAATTAATTAAATATGTTTGAATATTTATTGTAACTTTGTATTGCCTAAAAATTACTGTTACAGCTGTAAATCTTAAGTTCTGAACAACAGGACAGTTTGGATGACCCAGACCATCCCAAGATTATCTTCTTGTGTATTTTTGTGTTCGAACATATTCACTGAATGTGCTTGAATTCGTGACGTAACCTTATATAAAAAGCTACTGTTACTACTGTAGATTTCTAAACTCCAGGACAGTTTGGATTACCTAGAGGATCACAAGTTTATAAAATAATGACTGTCGACCTTCAAAAAGATTCATTGAAAATGTTTGAATGCATATAGTCACCTGATGTAGTTCAAAAAACAACTGTTACAACTGCATATCTGATGTTTTGAACTTAAGAATAGTTTGGATGACCTCGAATATTCTAAGATCGTCACATTATGTCTGTTGCCTTGCACACTATCCAATGAATAGTCTTAAATACTTATTGTCCCTTTGCATTCTCCAGAAACCTACAGTTACAACTATAGATCTTATGTTCTGAACTGAAGGACAGTTTTGATGGCCTAGATCAACCCAGTTTATCTCATAATATTTTTTTCACGTTCGAAAATATACATTGAATATGTTTGAATACGTAGCGTAACTTTATATAGCCCAAAAAGCTATAGTTACTACTGTAAAACTTATGTTCTGAACTCAAGGACAGTTTGAATGACCTAGAACATCACAAAATTATCAAATTATAACTGATGACCTTCCAAAAGGTACATTCAGTAAGTTGGAGTACATATCGTCACCTTTCATAGGATGTAAAGCTACTGTTACAACTGTTATAGATCTGAAGTTTTGAACTCAAGTTCATTTTGGATAACCTTGAACAACCCAGAAAGAAACAAAAATATCTAACGTTTATAAACAAGAATTCAATAATACGTATGCATATGAACCATACTCTAAAACAACGTTTTACACTATTAATAAGTCATTTGTTAACTTCGAAAACTACCTTTGACAGATAAGGAACCTTTCCCTTATCTTAGGCTCCAGAAGCCGATTCTCCTGTCTGGGGTTTTGGTCGATGACGAACGGACGCGGAACTTTCGGATCATTGGCAAGAAAAACACCTTCTTTACTATCACTATTTATTACTAACTGAAACTTATTAAACTAACTGAAATTATTGAACGTGGATTTAAATGTGACCGATCACGCCGTGGCGATAGTGTGTACTGATTTTGATATCGTTCATCAGGGCTATCCATCCATCCACCGTGCTCTGATGATCGATAACAGTGACGACACTCACTCGAGAGAATCAACGATCGGCTGGTCAGTGCGACAGCCCGCCAGCTGATCATTGTCCGTCTATTGTTGACCCCCCCATCCATAGCTCAGATAACGTCCGAGAAGCTCGTATTTACCGAGAAGAACAATATCGTCTGGTTTTCCTGATTGTTGAACAGCAGCACAGTCGTCCACTAGCGTATTTAGGGGGTGAGGAGCCCAAACATTTTTTCTTCCTGAACTTCATCTTATTCAGGATATTTTAGGTCGTCAATTAGACGTTAAACTCATATGTTTTTAATATTTTTCAGATAGAAGAATTAATGAAGAACAAAATTGCCCAAGACAGTGTACACTTTCATTCTGTCTATGATTTCATACAGACATTTTCCTTTTGGGGTCATATATGACCGCTAAGGCCTGAGGGGGTTAATATACTTTTTAAGACAAGGATTAACATTTATGAATTTTCCAATACTATGTGGCCCAAAATCAACAATGTTCTCTATCAAAGGTGATGCGTAAATATATTTCCGATCCATTGGTGCAACAATTTTGAACATCTTTTGAGAAATGACTGATATATTAACGCTCAAAACCTGACCACTTTTTGAGACGGTTGCAGATCGATTTTTTTTAAAATTATACCCCAGTATCAAAAACAAAGACGTAGCCCTGCGACAATAAAATGGATTATAAATTCTTTAGTGTCAATATTAGCACCAACACAGTAGAACTAGATTTGTCTATTTTGAAACTTAAGGCTCGCCCCCAATAGATACATCTGCGTTCCGATGACGTAAATTTGACAGAAAACCTATGGGAAAACTATCAAAATCATGCAAACGCATCCGCAACGGATCAATTGTGGGTCAGCTTTTACTCTTGTTTGCGTTGCGTGAGATTGTGCCTCGTAAAGTGAAGGCTTTACGTCGATTTGTGGAAAAAAGGAAACAAAAGGGAATCAGTTCACTTTACACAGTTCTCTTCTCTTTTCCTCTTCTGCATTTTTATTTGAAAGAGTCGACGGGTTGTTCAGCTCACAGGAAAGCAAACCGTACAGTGAGAATGGTGAGAACGGGTGAGCTGGTGAGCTGCGGTTCTTTTTTAAAGAGCTGGTTGTCATTTGCTCACTGGAATGAATCGATTCAGTGGAACAGCTCAGGAGCGGATTGCCCATCTCTAATAAACATACAAATAATCTAAAGGGTCTATCTAAAGGGTGTTCCGATCAAAATTTGGCCAGTACAAAGTAATGTATGTGAGTCGATCAAAGTCAAAGTCAAGTTGTTTTTCTTTTTCAAGTTCAGTTAATACAGAATACAGGAGACTTATTTTTATTTATTTATTTATTATGATTGTTTTCATCTGACATCGTGGTCTTAATGAAATTAATTTAAACTAATTAATTAAAAATACGCGAACTATACAAGCGTTGTCTAAATGTCTCAGTCGTCAAATTAAAATCAAAAACGTTACATGCTTCTACAAATAGTCTACATATAGAATTGATGGGATCATTTGCTGCATAGTCAGTATTCCTTGGTGGTACCTGTAACAATTCTCTGGATCGCAAGAGACGTTCCGGGGCGTAAAAACGAACACGCTCGAGCAGAGCGGGATAATCAACTTCGCCTTTGATTATTTTAGCTCCGTAAACCGCTCGGTTAATTTTGCGACGAACATTCAGTGGTTCAATTTCTAGCAATGCACAGCGTTGCTCGTACGGCGGCAAGTTTAACGGGTCACGCCACGGTAGGTTCCTAAGAGCGTATCTGACAAACTTCCGTCGAACAGCTTCGATTCTCGTGCTCCAAATTGCCTCATACGGTGACCACACTATCGATGCAAATTCCAGAATGGATCTGACTAGTGAACAGTAGAGAGAGCGCAAACACAATGGATCGTTGAAATCTTTGCTAATTTTTGAAATAAATCCCAACTGACGATTAGCTTTGTCCACGATGGCAGAGTAGTGGAGTTTGAATGTCAATTTGCAATCCAACAGCACTCCGAGATCTCTAACCTTTTCCACACGTTCAAGTTGCTGCCCATCTATGTTGTAGTCGTACAGAATTGGGGATTTTCGCCGGCAGTAGGAAATGACACAGCACTTGGAGACGCTTATTCGGAGGTAGTTCTTGCAACACCACCGCGCAAAGCAGTTTAGAAGTCCCTGAAGTTCTCTGCAATCCACTTCGTTACGAATGACGAGGAAAACCTTCAGATCATCGGCATAGATAAGTAAACCTCCATTTGCAAGCAGAATAGTCACATCGTTAAAAAATAACGAGAACAGCAGTGGACCTAAATTGCTTCCCTGTGGCACACCGGATGCAGGAGTGAAAGACAGAGATTCTACTGATCCTATCTTCACACAGAGGCTTCTATTGCCAAGGTACGAATGTAGCCAATTGCACATCCTTTCCGAAACACCCAATCGAAGTAGTTTGGCTAGAAGAACATCATGGTTCACAGTGTCGAAGGCAGCCTTGATATCGGTATATACAGCATCTACTTGCGCACCGTTGTCCATAGCACTGATGCAGGTCGATGCGAAATCGCATAAATTACTGTCCACCGATCGCTTTGGGAAGAAACCATGCTGTTTTTCACTAATGTAAGCGCTGCACGAACCGAACATCACTTTGTATACGATGGTTTCCAAGCATTTTGAACCCGCTGAAAGGGAAGTTATTCCACGGTAGTTGGATACATCCGTCTTGTCACCCTTCTTAAAAACAGGCCGCATATGGGACCTCTTCCAAACAACTGGAAACTCCTGCTGTTGAAGCGATTGGTTGAAAACAGCTACGAGTGGTGCCATCAACGAAGCACCACATTTTTTGAAGATGCAGGCAGGGATTCCATCGGGACCAGGACAATAGGATGCCTTAAGCTTCTGTAACGCAAACTCCACCATTTGCTCATCAACTTGGAAGACATCTAGATCAACCACATCTCGTGGTACAATATGATTGGCAGCGTCAATTTCCTCGGCGGTTGGCACATGGCTCACAAACACATTGGAAAACTGCTGGGCAAAAAGATCACATTTTTCACTGGCACTGCTTGCGTTGACGTCACCAAGGTGCATCGATGAGGGAAGTCCGGTCTCCTTTCGCTTCGAATTGACAAAACTCCAGAATCGCTTTGGGTTACGACGAAGATCCTCTTGCTTTCTTCTCACGTAGCGTTTGTATAGAAAACGGTTGTATCCACGGTAGATACGACTTGCCTCATCAAATTGTCGTTTTGAGAACGGACACCTTCGGCGACAGTACTGCTGCAGCAACCTGAAACGTCGACGACGCAGAATACCGAGATGTGGGTTGGACCATGCCAGTTTCATTGGCGGTCTGTTCAACGGGACTGTTTGGATGATACAGTTAAGAAGGATACTGTTGAATGAACTAATTGCAGCATCCACATTCACGCTCTCATAAACTGTGGACCAATCACTCTGCGAAAGTAGAGCGTTCATCGTTTCAAAATCGCCACGACGGAAGTCACGGCCCGAGAGATCTACTTCTTCGTGATATAAAACTGGTGATGGAAATGCCACAGAGAATTCTAGAGCTGGATGGTAGCGATCGAGGGGGACCACATGTTCTGTCGCTAGCGTAGCAAATCCATTGGTCATGTTTGAGTCGTTGCTGAAGATAAGGTCTAATATGCGATCATTGCTGTTGCGAATTAGGTTGCGTTGCCGTAGTCCGTGAAATGCCATGTTGTCGAGAAGAGTTTGAGTAGCTGTAGAAATCTGTGACTGAAGTGGATCAACGAAAGCGTACCTGATGCTTGATTGCCATACGAGACGAGGTTGATTGAAATCCCCAAATAGAATCATTGGGCTCGTATCCCTCTGCAAACTACAGACTTCAGATACGGCATCAAGGTGAGACTGCATGTGTATTATGTCCTGACTTTTTTCCGGTGGAATATACAGGACGCCGACAAACAAATCAGTCGCTTGACCAGTAACTTTTACCCACAGATGTTCGATATTAGTGCTGTTAGGATGTTGAACGAGTGATGATCCAAATCTTTCGTTAACGGCGATCAAAACACCACCTCCACGGCGGCGGGAGCTTTGCGTAGAGCAACGATCAACGCGAAATACACTGTAATCGCCGCAGAACACCTGTCGAGATTGTATTTGATCGTCTAGCCATGTCTCGGTGAAATTCGGATGTAGAGAGGAACACATCATCAGTTTTCGTCCTTAGACCGCGAACATTCTGGTAGTAGATTCGCAGATCAGCAGTCGTGTGGGCGGCTCCAGAGCAACTGTTCATAGCTGGTTCAGGTGTACTGAAACTTGAAGGAACGTCAGGCAGAGAAGAGTTGTGGGTAGGAAGATTCGAGGTCTGAGGCTGACCATACTTGCCTTCAATCGGTGCTTGGAAGACCCCATCATCCAACCCACACACAGGCCCGGAACGACTGGAGGACGTTGACTGCAGTGGCACGACTGTAATGGGAGGACTAGGGGCTTCCATAGTACTTGTTGACATGGTGCGTTCCGGTGATGAATGGGGACAGCGGGTTCTCAATAGATTTCCATCATGGCGATTCGGAGTAGATAAGCTGTAGAAGCGGGAAGAAGCATCACTAGGACTAGGGGCTTCCATAATACTGGTTGAAATTATGCGTTCCGGCAAAGAGTGGCGGTAGCAGGTTCTTGATGCAATTCCGTCATGGCGATATGGATCAGTTATGCTGTAGAAACGGGAAGGAGCATCACCAAGAGTATGTTCTTCAACATTGAAATTCAAATCGTACTTGCCTTTGCAAGCTTTTTGGAAGACCCCTTCACGTTCCTCAACTGCAGGACCGAGACGACTGAGATGATCGCCGGCAGCACACAGAGGGACTGAGTTGAGGAGATCAGGGGCTTCCAAGAAGCTTTCTACGGTGCGTCTCGGTTGATGACTCTGTCCAATCTGTTGGTGACTGGTGAAGACGGCATATTGGTGAACTGGTGGTGGTGGTGGTGGTTGTTGGTTGGTTATTCCATCGGGGGGTGGTTGGTGGCTGGGGGGGATGCAATCATGGAGGGGGTCCCAACTTTTTTTGGGGGAATTGGGCGCCCCCCAAAAATCTGGTGGGGGGGGTGGTTTTCCACCCCCCTAAAATAACCTTCCGGGGGGGGGGTGGGGGGGGGTGTTGTTTTTTCTTTCTTTTTTTTTGTCCCTTTTGGTGGGGGGGGGGGGGGTTGTTTTTGGGGGTTTTTTTTGAAAAATTTTTTCCTTTTTGCCGAATGCGAATTTATTTATTTATTTATTTTTATCTATTTATTTATTTATTTCGTGAATCAATCACTTGTAGACTACATCAATGTTCTTATATCCTATAATTACTTAATGTATTGACATATTTTTTCAATTTTGTACGAGGCATACTAAGGTCAATCATTTCACTATGTTGATTATAAGCATTCATCATCTGATTTAATGGTCCGAATTTAGTATAATTTGTACGATAGTGATCTAAAGCAAACAATGTTGATTCTATTCGTTGCGAAACGAGGTCGCACTGAAAATTTATTTTGGTAAATTAGCTTTCACTCGTTTCGTGAACATGGATTTTGTACATAGAACAAATGTCTCGTAAATTGTAAGAAACATTCATATTGCTTGTCATCTAATAAAATGCTATCATTACACCTTATTTGTACAATGCACAAAATGAAATTCGTGAAGACCAGTCAAGTATCTTCAATTGTACTCATAAATGTTGTGTTGCTGCTGTGATGGGCGGGAATCATTAATTTATCCCAAAATAGATATTAAAGCGCTGTCGAGGGTTGGAACCTAATGCTTATTAATCAAGTAACTTCTCACGAGTCAACATGGTTAAGTGACATCAACCACGGACTCAATAACAGCTCTTCCTGAAAATGCAGGATCGAGCGCCATGTCAGAATCATTAAATAATAAAACGCTGAACAACGCTCCTCGTGATTGCACTTTTTTTCAATTATATTTTGAGTCGATGTAGTAGATCTGTCAGTCGTTCATGCATCCATCAGAAAGACGTTTCTTTTTTATTGGTAACAAATTATTCGTAGCTCTTCGTATTATTTTCGTACAATGAACGAAAGTTCTTTCTGTTTCGTACATTTGACAGTTGCGCGTGTGGCAATAAATACGAAGGTAGCTTATTAAGAAGTACAAATCAGTTTCGTTGCAGAAAACAACGAATAGCTTTGTTATTCCTACCTTCGATTTCGTAAGATAAACGAAATATAATTTTCAGTGCGTTGACAAATAAGACCATAGCATAATCACGACGCTCTTTCAATGATAGAATGTTGATCAACAAGCAACGTGCTTCATATGAAGGGAGGGGAAATTGTGTCCATCCTAACCTACGTAGTGCGTGTAATAAAACTGCTTTTGAATTATCTCTATACGCTCATCGTGCTTTTTTTATATGAGGTGACTAAACAACACTGCAGTATTCTAATATTGACCTCACAAAAGAAATAGATAATGATTTGATTGGAAGTTGTGGCCAAAACGTTTTATGAAATTAAGCATGTTGCTTGCTCTATGAATTAATGTGTTAATCCACAAATGTCAATTTGGTATCTTAAATTATACCTAAATCTCTTATTTTAACACATTTTTTAATATTTTGCTTTCCTAAAGATACTGCCATACTTGGTGTGCTTCGTTTTCGACTATAAGTTATAAGATTACATTTTTTTACATTTAGTTCCAACAAGCTTTTACAACACCATACATAAAAGACCTGGATTTCATTCTGAAATACATTTATATCATCATCATTTCTTATTTAATAAAACAGTTTCATATCGTCAGCATATATACGAACTCTTAGATTTTTTAAAATCAAAGATATCGTTAACATATAAGATAAAAAGAAGTGGACCTAAGTGTGAACCTTGAGGAACACCAGACGTGACTTTAATAGGATTTGATTTTTTATCATTGAATCTAACTATTTGCTGGCGATCAGTTAAATACGATTTAATCCGATTGAGGAGTCTTAACTCAATTCCTATTTTTTCAAGCTTGAATATCAACATAGAAATGTCAAGTTTATCAAACGCTTTGCTGAAGTCTGTATTAAGAGCTTCTATGTAATTACCTTTATCCATTGCTTTCAATGAGTAATCAACAAATTCGAGCAAGTTTGTAGTGGTGGAACGTCCCTTGAAAAAGCCGTGCAGTGCATTCGTTATTTTATGCTTGACTTGATTAAACATATTATTGTTTATAACTGATTCGAAAAGTTTTGGGATGCACGATATTATTGCAATTCCACGATAATTTCGAATATCGGATTTTCTGCCAGATTTGTATATTGGGATTAAGAAAGATTTTTTACATTCTGCTGGGAATTTACCGAAAGCAAGTGACTTATTGAACAACCAAAATAAAGGGGATGTAAGCTTAACTGCTAAATGTTTCATAAATATTGGCGGAATTCCATCTGGCCCGGGACCTTTAGAGGCATCCAAGTCTTGGAGACCTGACTAAATGTCATGGTCATGTATTTGACTAACAACTACATTATTTGAACAATCAGGAAAGTATGAAAAGTATTCAAAATCACGATCACTATCCGAAAACTTAGAATAAGTTTCTTGAAAAAATGTCGCGAAAAGATTACAAATATCTTCTGATTTATCGCCTTCGCTTTCATCCAAAGTCATTTTTTATGGGAAGCTACCAGATTTTAGTTTAGTTTTTACATAGTTGAAAATTTTTTTCTAAGCAACAATTTTGTTGATTTTTTACGTGATTTATTTGGTTGAACCCTAAAACCGCAATTTTCTCAAAAATAAATTGCAGTGTTTCGTTATCACCAACGACGGGAAGTAAAATACTCTCATTATCAGAATCAGGAATAAAATCTACATGGCGCTGATTGAAATCACCATATATATGAACTTTGAAGTCAGGAGGAAAACGAGATACGATTGCTTCAGCGGTTTGAAAAAATATTTCATATGATGCCATGCAAGCTTTATCAGGTGGATAGTACACTGTGGCAAAAACATGGGTCTCATCCGCAATATGTGTTTTAACCCATACATGATTACATTCCTTAAATTTGCATGAAACAATAAGTTCAGAATTATACTTTGAGGATATCGCAACGAGAACTCCTCCACCAGACAGTCGTTGAGTTAAGAGTAAGTCGCGGTCATCTCTGAATACATTATAATTACTACCAAAAATTTCTTCACTTTTAATGCTCTCATTCCAACAAGTTTCGGTACCCAAAATTACCGAAAATGAAGAACTTAATACGTTTTTATGAATTTGACTCATCTTTAATGCGCCACTCATACGATTAAGATTCTGGCAATATACCACAATCTCAGTAGCACGTGATTCTAAAGAAATTAGTGGTAGTTCGTCAGCCCTACTTACTATTGAGCCATTCTCAAGCATCTCCGTGTCAGTCGGAAAACTAATATTATTATTATTAAAACTGATTACCTCTCCTTGATTACGAGAAGACGTCAAGTCCTGGGTTGGATCGTCGAGCGCGTTAAAAATATGGTCCTCCTCCAAGGGGTCCGTCAATTCCCGAGAAAACACGAATGCCTAGAGATACACGCCTCGCACGGAGTTGTTGATGAGGTCATCGGAGACAACCAGTTGGTCGAGTGCGGTTGTGATGATGCATAGCCCGTCGGATATAGTATTTCACCTCTTTGAAAATTAATTGGTCGATAGCTTGCTGGTGGTCTGGAGAAACGGTCTTTCGCTGCGGCGAGAAGTTCTCGGTCGGGTGGAAGTTGATTATTATTATTATTATTACAGCTGAGGTTATTGATGTGGTTGGCACTTCGGTAATTAGCATTGCAGCTATTGTTGTGTGGACTATCGAATTTTACTTTGCATGTATTGTTGTTGTTGCTGTACGCTTTTTTTCGTTGATTCCTCCGTTTCCATGCCTTTTCTGCCATTTTTTGCTGCGACAAACGGTGCAACTTGCGAGTATCGTACTCCGCCCAATTGGCTCTCCACACCTTTCTAGTACCCAGAAGTCGCCAGCCGGAGTCATCGGAATTATTGTTGCTACTGTCTATAAGCTCGATTTCCATGCTTGGACACGGATCGAATGGTGGAGTCAATGGCTTATCATATAACGCCGTTACATTGGAAGATAATGATTTCAGCTCTTCTAGAATGTCCAAACCATGGATTGGATTCCTGTGCATGGGAGACATTGTGAAACTCTAGAGTTCTTTTACCTCTCCGCTCAGACTTTTCAAATCATTCGTTATACCTAAAGTCATGGTTTGCATTGATGTTGATAATTTTTTATTAGATTCCTTCACAGCGACATCAACTAGTGTTGTGATATGATAAGAGCCACTGTTTCTAGTCGCCGTCAGCTTATTTTTTATATCACTCAACGATACCCCAAGACGATCGATGGCTTCTTGCACATCCGTAACGTTATTTTGCTGCGTTGCGCGATGGGTAACCTCCATGTTTTTATTAATAATTTCGGTCAACTGCTCCTGTTGCTTAGTAAGCAATTGGAATTCAAAATTCAGTACAATAAGTACTTGACATGAACTGCAACATGGCAACACATAGGACTGCACGTCGATCTTTTTATCTTTTTTACGAAGGGAGTTACGTTGAACAGGTACTCCCACGCAGGCGGCGTGAAATGCCCTCGTGCATCCGATGCAGGTCCACAATACGGTGTCAACGGTGGAATCAGTTGAGCAAATTTCGCAGCTCATATTGAATATAGGGTATGTGTCCCTTGACGCAGCCTAATATGGAACAATCGATTTCATTTTTTACTATAACTCGTAAAGTATTTGAGCTGGAAGCGATATTTAACTAGTTATACACTTGCTTAGATATGTTCAATATGCCATTTGGTAGTATGTATCACGAAAAGTTACACAACTCATTTTATAAAGTCAGAAACTTTCGAGGGATATGGATGTAATGTCGGTCTATAAGCGCCAAATTGGGTCTATTTATGAATGCAAGCTCATCCCATTCGACAGATTTGTTATTAAATTTTGTCTTCGTACGATTTTTTTTTTCTGATTTTCTGATTCAATGCGTTTCCAGCTGTATTCGCTCTATCCAAAAAATAATTTCATAAATCAAACTATACTAAAACTGCTAAGAAACACTTAAGTGATTTTCACATATGATTTAGCGACCATTTGATAATCAAAACATTTTAATTCACTCTACACAGATTTTGTTCCTTTAGTTTGTGTTAAGATGACCCATATGGAAAACTTTCAATCGAAACTCAGACATTTTTATTGTAAATTTTACCAATAACAATATTTTTACTACGCTTTCCATATAACAGGCCAAAGTTGGGAACGTAGAAAAAAATATGTTCCTAACATTGGGGCTATGGTTTTCTTGTTAAATCATTGTTATTTTACCTATCTGACCTGTTAGTTTATAACGTGTGACTATTTTCTGTACATCTTGGTTGTATTATTCGGTTTATAGGTTCAATTTCTGCAAATTCAGATCATTCGAAGATCGTGTAGATAATCTGTTCAGCTTAACCAGTAAAGTCATATTGTCTAAAAAGTTGAGGAAATCGAAAATTACGCGGAAGTGAGCAACTATTAATTGATTAATAATGTCTCAACTGCTTTGAAATAAATCGGTCATCCTGATAGGAATATAATTTTGTTGATTATCGGCGAATTAATGACATTTTTGGTACATAGGCCGAATGAAGGAGCTAGGCTAGGCTGACATTACATCCCGTTACCCTAGTAACACGAGAGCACAAAAAAAAACAAAACAAAAACGTATGCAAAAACAACGCGTATCGCACGTGGCTAGGAGCGAACAAAAAACACGTCTATACTGACTGACGATTGACGAAAGAAAAAAAAATCGCCGGGTCTTTCGTTTAACACCTGCCATAATATTTTGTACAGTCTCCTTGTCCACTCTATTCGCCGCAGAAGGCCAGTTTGCCTTGAACTGTTTCTCGCTCACAACAGCTTTTTGAGCCTTCTTAAGGTTCCGCTTGACGGTGGCCCAATATTGTTCGATTGGGTGGAGCTCTGGCGTGTTGGGAGGGTTCTTGTCCTTGGGCACCACTTGAACGTTGTTGGCAGCATACCACTCCATGGCCTTTTTTCTGTAATGGCAAGATGCCAAATCCGGCCAAAATAGAACGGAACAATTGTGTCCTTCAGGAAAGGCAGTAGACGTTTTTGTAGGCTCTCGCTCAGATAAATGTCCTGGTTGACGGTTCCGGTCGCAATGTAAACGTTGCTCTTCAAGCCACAGGTACAGATGGCCTGCCACACCAGTTATTTCTTCGCGAACTTTGACAGTTTAATGTGCTTGAAAATATCTGCTACCTTTCCCCGTCCGGTTGCCGTATAGAATTCCTGCCCAGGAAGCTGTTTAAAGTCTGCCTTGACGTAAGTTTCATGGTCCTGTACCATGCAATCAAACTTCGTCAGCATCGTCGTGTACAACTTTCGCGATCGTGCTTTGGTTTATCGTCGCGATTTAGAGTCACCACTTATTTGTAAGTCGACAGTCCAGCTCGTTTTTTAGCTCCTTAAGAAATGAATGCAATTGCTGAAAGAACAGTGAGTTTTACTTCGTCCGTATGAACAAACCTCTTGACCTAAGCCGCGAAACGTTGAGGTCACCTTGCCTTCGGTCTATCTCTTCAGCTTATGGTCTTTACGGAATAAGGCTTCCGTTCGGTGCTTCCGCCTTTTACCAGAAGGCAGAGCATGTTGTAAATGACAGATCGGCTATATCCAGTGGACACAAAACGCCTCACGATTTCCAACTTCTTCGCTCCGGGATGGAGCTAGTAGCACGAACAATCCACCGAGCGTAGTTGCTTGACTGTTTTCGCCATGGCTGCAGCAAATCAACTGACAACGCTGTCAATTTTTTGTTTAGTACACTACAGGGTTGCCACGATTGGCGTTGCATATGTGGATTCACCACCAGGTGGCAGGGTAATCGCATCGCTGCAATTAGTCCATTTTGTAAACGGTCACATGTCCTTGCGTTGGGCTGAAAGACAATATTCTCTGTTAATAAGCGCTGGAATTGAAATCGCACAATCGTCACATATTTTGTACCATCCTAACACAGGCTTCATATGCTGCCTCCTCCCCCGCCGGGATCAACCAGCAGCTGTTCCGTGTGTATGCGTTTTCCTATGACGGAATCGATCCATGAGCCGTGAGCCCACTGCAAAGCCGGGTTCGTTCATGTGGCCAACGTATTTTCCGATGTTTCCATCGGCAAACGGGCAATGGATGAAAATATTGAGAATTTGAAAATAAATCAGTGATATCATACACATCGTTTGGCTCGACGAACGATCATCCCTTGTTACGCTTCTCTTTTTTTTTTTTGCATTTGTGAGCTGTTTTGCCATACTACCATCAGCTAGTGTTTCCTTGTTTTCCCGGTCCTCCCCGAACGGGGAATAAAAATTGGATTTGATGAAGCGTGTTAATTGAGTTTTGAGCTGTAAAACCATGGTCTCGTGGGTACAATTTATAGTTTTTTTTTTGTCCTTAGTTGCTGTCGATGAAGCCATAAATTTGAAAATGAGAACCGGCACAAAGTGTAGCAAAACATGTGGTTTTAGATTGGTGGCTGCTGTTTTGTTTTCGATGTCAAGGTCTGAAAACGTTAGAAATCACAATTTAGGAAAATTGAGCTATGGTGTAGGGTGTGTTGAATGAAAAATATGCGAAGGCTTAGAATAGAGAGATCGAAAGAAAAAACCGCTCATGCAGGCTGCCGTTGGCAACTTTTATCACGGTACAATGTGATCGGGTTTTTCCCGTAAATCCCATTTACATGCTAAATAGTTTCCAACAGAAACAACAACAACTAAAAGTGGATATTCGCTTCAGGGATAGAAATCGGAACACGGTCGATTGAACAACCCGCGACCTCTCCGGAACGACACAAGGGAACTAACCACCAACTATTCACATTCATCCATGTGACCCGAATGTGGAAATGTGGTCCTGATGAAGCAGCCACGCCGTGGTGACGCCACAGTTGAGCAACGTAATCAATCCTAAATGTGGCTGAAAATAAAATAAAATGTACAGAGCTGGGCCATCCGCGTGATAGTTTCGGGCTAAGTAGCGACGATAGCCACAAAAACCCCAGCAGGGAAATGGATTTGGATCTGTACAACAGTGGCGGAATTTGTAGTGAGCGATGGGATTAAATCCTGTTAAGTCCTCGTGCTGGAGGGCAGCGTGCAATGATGATACAGATTTCGTTACCGTTCGTCCGGTTGGTAATGGTCGGTGATGAAGAGCTCAAGGTATTTGAGAGCGACACAAGGTAATTGATGCTATGATCCTAATGAGCTTTACCGTTGATAAATGGATGGCGCGAGCTGAGGGAAACCTATGCGATTTGGGAATGTTCAAGTTGGTAGTTAAATTAGGGAACAATTGTAATCGGATATCGTTAAAATTTCTGCAACCCACAACATTCAAAATAAGTAACACGAACCTGCCCCAAGGTGGTGCACGCTAAGACAACTTGAAGGCAACAGTGCTACTGATAAAAATTTCATATGGTTTTGTAATAGTTTTTTGGGGAAAATTAAAACGAATTTAGCGTTCAGTTCAAATATTCCATAAATATCGAGGTGATGTAATTATTAATAGAAATGATTACCTGGCTACTATCCTGAATCTGATTTCGCGCTTTTATGAATTCTAAAACTCTGAAAGCCATGTTATATTTGGGAAGCTCTGGGTTTGTTCAAAAAAGTCCCAACCACACCATTAGAAAATAATACCGAACGCTCGGTAATCTGTTTGGTTCAAAATTGAACAACCGAATCTCGTTGAAATTTTACTTTCTTACAATCTGTCAAAAATTTTTTTTTTAAATAATCGTTTATTTGTACAGGCTCAATCACATCTGTCAAATTTGTATGATGTATGATGTATGACTACCTTATGTACTTATGTACTACCACCCATTGTGGCACGGAGACTAAGCCCGTCAGTAATGAGCTCTCCTCTCTGTTAGACTTGATCAAGCTTTAATAACCACTGATTATCCTAATCATACCAATGTATGAAGGGCCAAAAACGGGTTGGGTGGATCGATAGGCAACATCACTTATACGTATCCACAGGGATAAAAAGAATCTCTCTATTCACAAACTGTTAGCGATGAGGAGGTGGCATTCCAACTCTCCCCATCCAGAGTGCTTCAATCGGGTGCCCTGATGGTCCCTCCCATTCCCACGAAATATTTATATAATCTATATATTTATAAATGAATGTCTGTCTGTCTGCTGAAAGTATGTAGCTCTAGGGTTTTTTTTTTCAATAGGGCGAATCTACAATTGAGAGATTCTCTCCGGGCTCGCTCTCTTTCATTCATAAACCAATCACCTTTACGTTTTTCATTCTACTATTTGTAGAGTATGCAGGCCAGCACTGTTGTGTTTCGATCTGTACTAAAGAATCCCTCGAAAGTTTTATAATGACGCTGTAATGAAAGAGAGCGAGCCCGGAGAGAATCTCTCAATTGTAGATTCGCCCTAATGAAAAAAAAAAACCCTAGAACTAGTCTTTCTGTCTGAACCTTATAAAATCGAAAAATACTGAACCGATCGGCGAGAAATTTTGTATGCAGAAGTCTTTTGGGCCGGGGAAGGTTCTTATGATAGTTTGAGACCCCTCTCATATCTGGAAGGGGGGGAGTTTGGGCTCGCATACAAATGAAGCACAAATTTCTACATAACTCGAGAACTAATCAAGCAAAGGAAACCAAATTTAGCGGGGGGGGTTTTTGGGGGGGAAAAATTTTTTTGGTGGTGGGTGACCCCCCCCCCTTTTGGGGGGGGGGCTCCTAAAAAAAAAAAAAATTTTTTTTTTTTAAGAAATATAAAAAAAACTTTTGGTGTGTGGGTGTGTGTTGGGGGGATTGTGTGGGGGGTGGCAGAGATGGCATTTCGCACTAATGTTACGCCAGCGCGTGAGATTTGTACCGTCACAGAGGATACAACCATAACTCACTGCAGATAATGCAAAGTGCTCTTTTATTCGGTGGCAAATAGACTGAGTGAAAGTGTGCGCCAGTGAGGGGATGGCTTGGAGTGAGTGAATCACTCTCTCTTTAAAACGACCGCTCTCACGTGCTCTTATCTGTCTTCACCCACGTGCTCTCGCCTGCGATCGCTGCCGCGTACACTTGGGTGAGAACGCCCCAGTGCTCTCTCTGTGATTCGCTGGTGCGGTTGATAGTGAAAACTTCGTCGGATTTGTAAAAAATGTCCGACAAAAGGAAGCGGGAATAAACATTCTTTTTTCTTCCTTTGTTATGTAGCGCCAAAGCGAATTTGCAATCACTGCTGTATATTAGCAGAAGAGCCCACGCCAGTGAGCTCACTGGGGCGCACGCGTCAGGGAATTTATCTGCATTCACGTCTGTGAATTTGAGAGCTCTTCTTCTCACTCTAGAGCGATCGAGTGTTGTGTGAATAAAAACCATTTTTTACACTCACATACGCTACCCGCAAGCAAACGCGGTGGTGAATATACACAAGAGAGAAGAGCTCTCATTGAGGTAGGAAGAGTGTGTGGAAAAATTTAAAACTCTCTTTACCACACTGAGGATATGGACATCACTGTTTGAGACCACTCCTCTTTTTTAAAAGGGGGGCTGTCATACAAATGAAACTGAAATTTCTGCATTACTCTAGAACTAAGAAAGCAGTTGGAAAAAATGGCATGTGGGGATTTTCGAGGCAAGAAATGTTTCTACGGTGGTTCAAAACCCCTCCTTTTTCTGGTAGCAGTGGGGGTCTCATACAAATGAAACAAAAATTTTAACCAAACAAACACAAATTTCTGCACAACTCGTGAACTAATCAAGAAAATGGAACCAAATTTGGCATGTGAGGGTTTATGGAGACAAGAAATGTTTCTATTGTTGTCTGAGACCCCTCCCTTATCATAAGACAGCTTTTTTTTTTTTGCATAACTCGAGACCTAATCGAACAAATGGATTAAAATTTGGCATGTGGAGGTTTTGAAGGCAGGATTTTTTTCTATGGTGGTTCGAGATTCCTCCCTCTCCTAAGGGGGGGGGGGGGGGTACATACAAATGAAACAGAAATTTCAACCAAACATGAGAATTATTCAGGCAACTAAAACACAAAATCTCTATATCGTGGGGCACGCAGCATGCTTTGATAGAAGTTTGAACATCTGTTTAGTCAAGAATGGGGGATGCTTGAGTTACTCTCAGTGCTACATATGCACAAAAAGTTAATCTAAGGTTATGCAAGAGAAAATGAAGTTCAAACTGACAGGATACGGCGTAAGGAGTGTATCGAATATAAGCTATCCACATACATTTGCGTTGTACGCATGTATTTGTGATGGTTTTTTATGCTCTGAACACTGCATGCTGTGCGTTTGACTGTCAGCTTTCTTTTGTTTACTTGTTTGTGCGGTTCAAATTCTGCGTTTTCAAAATGTCGCGTATTGAAAAGGAAGTGAAAATTAAGGTTCTGGACACATGGCTAAGTGAGAAGGGTATTACTATGCAAAAATTGGCGAAACGGTTTGGAATTCATCATGTGAGAGTTAAAACCATCATTAATAAGTTTGGGGAACACTATTCTTTGGATGAGCTACCAGGAAGAGGCAGAAAACCCGGTTCTTCCAACCCGAAACTGGAGCAGAAAGTGGTATCTCTAATCATGAAGAACAAATCAATGTCAATACGTGATTTGGCCAAAAAAGCAGGAACGAGTGTCGGAATGATCCAGCGTATCAAGAGGCGAAACCACCTGAAGACCTACAAGAAGCAGAAAATCTCGAAACAAAATGCAGAACAGAAGAAGCGAGCAGCAACAAGGGCCCGGAAATTGTATTCGCGTTTTTTGCAGCGTCCGGATGCATGCGTTTTGATGGACGATGAGACCTATGTAAAGGAGGACTCAAAAACCCTTCCAGGTCCACAATACTTTACTGCCGTCGTTGGGGAGGATGTGAGCGATGCGGACAGGTCGATTCAAGTGGAGAAATTCGGTCGAAAGATACTGGTATGGCAAGCAATATGTTCCTGTGGTTTGAAGTCAACCATTTTTTACACTACCGGAACTATAAATGCGGAAATCTATCGATCTGAGTGTCTCCAGAAGAGATTGTTGCCTTTATATAAGAAGCATAGTACATATCCACTGTTTTGGCCGGATTTAGCGTCTGCTCACTATGCCAAAACCACTCTCAATTGACTTGCGGAAAAGGGTATAGATTTCGTTGAGAAAAATATCAATCCGCCAAATTGCCCTCAGCTTCGACCCATCGAACGTTACTGGGCAATCGTGAAGAGGGTCTTCAAGAAGACTGGTAAGGCAGCTGAGAACATGCAGGAGTTCAAAAAAATTTGGGCTCAAGCGTCCAAAAAATGCGATGCAACACTTGTCCGGAACTTGATGAAGAGCATTCGATCCAAAGTTCGAAAATTCGTGAAGGAATAACTTAAATTTCTTCCGGTCTTCATTCCGGTCTTCAAGTTTAACCTCGTACAATAAAGGATCAATTTTTTGTATGAATAAAATATCGGTTTTCAACATAATTTGAAAGAAAGTTTGTGAATAGCTTATTTTCGATACACTCCTTAAGCAAGTGTATAACTAGTTAAATATCGCTTCCAGCTTAAATACTTGATGAGTGTAATCATAAATGTATTCGATTGTTGAATATTAGGCTGAGTCAAGGGACACATACCCTATATAGATAGATTCCTTCAGCAGTTTCAAACGATGCTTCGGGTCGTTATCCTGTTGGAAAGTCCATTTCTTCGGCATTTTCTTTCGTGCAAATGGCAACATGTGATTTTTTAATATATTTCGATACACCAGTTGGTCCATGATGCCGTTGATACGTACCAATGGACCAACGCTTTTTTGGGAGAAACAACCCCATACCATCGCATTACCGCCGCCATGCTTAACAGTCGGAACTTGGTACCGAACATCGTTTCTGCGGTTGACAGGTCTGCGCACATACTTAATCCCGTCGGAGGAAAACAAATAGAATTTGCTTTCGTCGCTCCAGAGTACTTTCGACCAATCTTCCTGAGTCCAATGTTGGAGAGCCAAAGCAAAGGCAACCCTAGCCTTCCTGTTTTTTTTTTTTCAGAAATGAGTGGTTTCTTACTCGGCCGACGACCATGCAATCCATCATCAGTCAAGCGACGCTTGACGGTTGAATTGTGAATTTTTATACCGTGGTGTTCGGCCAAATCCTTGTTGATATCCGTAGCAGTTCTTCTGGGATCAGCTTTCGACATCATTGCTATCAAACGATCTTGCCTCTCAGTTGTAACTTTTGGTTGACCTGGCCTCGGGGAACTTCCGACGTAGCCTCTTTCCTTGTTTTTCTTGTTCCAGAAGCTCACTAATTGACGAGAAATGCAAAAATCCCGTGCAACTTGAGCTTGTGAGCGCCCTTCTTCCAAACATTTCAGCACGCCCTCCCTGAGCGCGAGCGGGTATTCAGATTGTTTGGTTTGATCCATTTTTGCTATTTAAACATTCATTTAGTGATATAATAGTGAACTATTATGTTAAACTTTAAACTTACCACGAATAAGCACTTTGTCAAATGACTTTTGAGCTGTGGAATTACACCAAAACAGGGTTAAACCCTCTGAAATGCGCAACCGATTATAACAAACGAATGGAGAACCATAACAAAACAAACAAACGTCAGATCGGTTGTGGTTGGCAGTGTTGCCGTTTTTATTATTCAAAAAAGTTTAATGTCAAATCACTTTTGAGCAAAAAATGTACATCACTTAACATCAAAAAACGTTTTTTTTTTTGTTTTATAAAACACGTATACGAGCGTATTATTAAAACGATTTTTATTGGAAATACACACATCGCCAATTTTTATTATAAGCTAGTTAAGAAGACCCAAATTTTCAATACAAAATAAAATAAACGATTGTGGTCTCGAGACTATGCAAACTATGTTAAACGAATATTATCCATGTTTTCATAATCAATATCGCAGTTTATGCACTTTTCTACAAAGTATATTTCACAAACTTTTATTAGTGATTGGTAATATTGTGATTTAAAAGTTATAAATTTAAAAACGATTTTTTTAAGACATATTCTTTGAACACTCTAAAGCGGGAATGGCCACCTTAATGACAAAAAAAAAGGATACAACTCTAATAGTTTTCGATAAGAAACAAAACTACATTATATGCATTTCTGAGAGATCACTTTTTTTTCTGTGAAATTGCTGTATTAATAAAGTAGATTTCATGGTTTCAGGATCGTATTTCGAGTTCGCGCTTTTCTGAATTCTTAAACTCTGAAAGCCAAGTCATATTTGGAAAGCTCTCGATTTGTCCAAAAAATCTAACAATCATGTGAGTTATGCTGTATCAATAGCTAGAAAACATTGATGGAGTTCCATGGATCATTAAAATTTTCCACCTAGAGAGCCAATCAACTCAACCTGACTAAATCCATGCAAGTATTGACATTGTCATCGAACGCTGATCTTGCAACATATTACAATCCCGGCAACCAGTTGGAAAAGTTAAACGAGACTTAATCTCCTGCAAGCCCAACCATCCAATTAGATTGCAACAAATCATAGGAATCTTCCGCTTGTAAACTTTAGCGAAGTTATATCCCCAGATCGGGACCCCTTCGGCGATTACTTGAGTTGCAATTGCAGTTCCATTGCAATTTCCAGGAACAGGCAAGGGCGGATGGGACGTACACCTGTGCATATATAATCTCCACTAATGGGCGTTTCAATCAGGTCGGAACGGGGCTCAATCGGATAGTGGACAAGTCGGGAAAAGAAACAATCCGGATCAGATTAGATATCCGCTTCGGAAGCGGAATGGAGAGGGTGAAATCTCAAAATAAGCATTATAAATTAAACTTGTTCAATTTGCCAGTTGAAGCCGGTTGGAAGTTATACGGGTTGGAAATCTCAGCGGAAGCGTTTGAAGTTGGTTCTTTGTTTAACGGGGCGGGAAAAGCGATGCTCTTTTCTACAGAGATTCAGTGGAAGATACTGATGGGTGGACGGGTGAAGGTGCATAATGAATGGCTAGGAGCACTGAAAAAGTCGTAAATGCTCAGGGGAATTTGAGCCGGAGCTGGTTGGATTGGGCGAAAGAAAAACTATTCTTGTTTCTTTTGTTTTCCCGCTTTTATTTAGAACAAGGTTTGTGTAATGTAACTACCAGGAGCAAACTGTAACACAATACTGAAGAGGAAGTGCTTACCTTCAGCTGTTGTCCCGCTGTACTTTGATATAGTTTGCTCCCGGACTAGAACGGGAGTGTTGTCATGGTAAGTGTTTCTAAAGATAGAAGCTGAGACATTTAATTAATTACAGTTGCAACTGTGACGGGCGGAATAGCTGTTACCGGAATAAGGTAAACGACAGTTGAACTCAGTCGTTTGATAAATAATACAAACAATTTCCAAATCACCCCAGGGTTTCGAATCATTTGAATTTTATAAAGACTATCCCAATTCACCTTTCACATGCCATAATGAACCAAATGGCCAGAGCATGCTCGAATGACCAACCTACCTCCATTTCACGAAACCAGAATTTGCACCTCGTAAAATCGATTTTCCTCCATCCCGACATAGATCTAGGCCGGCAATCGTGAGAGTTGGTCTGCTGTCGACCAACATACCGTCATTTGGCATGAATTATTTAGCACGTCGTGAAATTCCGTCCCACGGTGGAACCAACATATTCCGAACGCACAGCAATAACGGGTTTCCCCTGGCAGAACAAATATACCTCCAAACGCATTTCCGTCGATCTCCTTCCCTCCGGATTCAGTGGAATTGTTTCATGCAATTTTAACAACATGTCGCCCGTTTGGAAAGCCCTTTGGAATTTGTGGGTGTAATATTGTATTTTTTACTTCTTTTCAGTGCCGAAGCATCCATCGAATTGGCACGGCGATGTGTAATAGCCTAACCATTTTTCGACGTTTTATGACCGCTCACCTAGAGAAGGGTTGATTCGACAGCCTCACCCTAAATTTTTCTAGTTGGCTTTGAAACAGATTTTTTTTTAAATGGCGCATCATTACGGGTTGTTTTTGACGGAAGATTATGTCTATGCTTACTACACTGAAAATTAATTTTAGTTAATATTACGAAATCGGCGATTTGTACAGGGTGCGGCAGAAAATAATGTGAAAATGTTCAAACTTGAGTATTTGGTTAATTCGTGTAGCTAGTGACTAATTTATGTCGAAAGTGTATTTGTTTATGTTTACTTTCAAGTGCTGCATCAAAACATTCTATTTGTTTTATTGCAAATTCGTCAAAATGTTCGCGAAAGAAGTGATCACCAGTTTGTTGCTCGCCAAGAAGTCCTAAGCAGCGGAAGCCGGGAAGCGGACGTTTGCACTTTGCACGCACGCCGAACGTGATCAAATCGGTCCGTGCAAAAATTGCTCAAAAACGCCATTTGATTATGGACCGGGTCAAGGAACTACGAGTGACTCGTTCCAAGAGATTGCTTTCCTTGTTGAAGAAGGAAAAAATGATAATCCTGTTCTCCGACGAATAGCATTTCAGCATCGATGCTGTGGCCAAAAGCCGCACGGACCGGTTCATTTCACCGCAGAAAATGGAGAATGTTCCAGAAAAAGTGAAATTCAAATTTCAAACCAAACATCCGGCTGGTGTCATGATGTTTGGCTTGGTGGCGTCCAACGGTTTGAAAATGCCGCCTGTTTGCATTGATGCTGGAGTTAAAATCAATACCGAAGCGTATATCGGTATTGTAAAGGACCAAGTGCTTTCCTGGGTGAAGACCAACTTCTCCGAGGACCAAAACGTTCTCCTACAGCAGGATGGAGCGCCGTGTCACACGTCCAGACGAACCCAACAATGGTTAAACGATAACATGAAGTTTTGGCCGAAGGATTTGTGACCCCCTAGCAGTCCAGATCTTAATCCGTTGGATTATTCGATTTGGGCATATGTTGAAGCACGAGCCTGCAAAACATCCCACCCTAGTGTGAAAACCCTGAAGTCAACCATAACACGCACATGGCAGTCAATGTCGGAGGACTACGTCCGAAAGGCATGCTCTGACTTCCGGCGTCGGCTCGAGGATGTTATTAATAAAAACGGAGGACACATTGAATAAAATTGTTTAAAGGGACTTTATAAAGATAACAGCACTCGAAAATGTTGATATTATTGCTTGAATTAGTTGAAAATGGGATTTGAAAGAAATAGAACAAATTTTCGCATTATTTTCTGCCGCACCCTGTACTTTTTATGAAGCTACACTCGTAATTAATACTACACGCACAACTGTTAAAAGCACGATGCATTTGTTGACACCAAAAGAACGTTGTTATTGTTTATTACAGTCAACAGGTAAAATAAAACAACTTGGATACTGCACTTAATGCTATGCCCCGGTAATTTGAGACCATTCTCTTGCAACCTTTCTTAAACACTGGGAAAACATATGTCTGCTTCCAACAGTTCGGAAATATGCCAGTGGACAAAGAAAGATTAAACACCTTTGCTAACGGAAACGCAAGTAAATCCACGCACTGTTTTAGTACAAGCGATGGAATGCCGTCCGGACCACATCCCGTTGAGGACTTCAATTCCTTGCCAGCCGCAATAACCATGTCATCAAGGTAAGGACATTTTCGGATTACCATGGATATGTTATGGAAGGTATGGCATGAAAGGTACAACATCTCTCCCCTTTGTGAAAAATGCAAACTTGGATTCAATGCAAAAACAAATTAAAGATTTAGTCTTTGGGGAGCTCGAACGCCTTAGGGGCTGATTTACATCATTTCTCTCTTGTATCGGGGGTACAATATTCTGCGACGTCTCCGGTTGGATCGGTTGATGCGTTGATTGCGAGTTTCCATCATTCGCCGAATCGGTTGGAGTAGGAACTACCGGATACTCACCAGCAGTATTACGGCCTTCGGAAGATGGAGCTACAGTTGTAGGTACCGTTGGTGCTGTCGATGACTCAGGATCGAAGCGATGTGGTTCATACGCTTCCGTTTGGTTACTCCTTGGTGATACCAATTCCGTGCCGACCACCACGATATGGTCGATGTGTCTTTCCCAGATCCTTCCATCATCGAGCTTCACCGCGTAGCGAAGTCTTCCAAGCCTTGAAGTCACTCGTCCGAACTGCCATTTGTGACTGGAGAGGAAATCCCGTACGCGAACTCGTTCACCGTTCTTCAATTCGCGCACTGCTGAAGTGGAAGGTAATTCTTCGGTAGCCTTCGGTTGCATCAAGTCTAGTCGCGAACGAACTTGTCGACCAAACATCATCATCGATGGGGATTTACCGGTCGCTGGATGTACCGTCTTCCTATACGTCAACAGAATGTTCGACAATTCGACGTTCAACTGCGATTTTGGACATTTCAGGGCTTTCAAAGTTTGTTTGAATGTTTGAACGTAACGTTCCGCTTGTCCGTTCGTCGAGGGATGATACGGAGCTCCCATCTTGTGAACAATTCCATTAAGCTTCAGAAACAACTGGAAAGATTCTGCCGTGAACTGCACCCCGTGGTCACTAACGAATACTGTTGGAATGCCGGAGGTGCTGAAAATGTCTCGACACATGCTTTCTGTACTTTCTGCTGTGATGGACCGGCAAACCGTTATTTCTGGCCACTGCGTGTAGGCATCTATCAGGATGAAGAAGTAGCAGTACATGCAAGTCCGCATGGACTCGTTGAAACGGCTCCGTAGCGGGTTCCCAGAAGTGTGGTTGAACTTTAGCAGGCATTGACTGAACGGACTGGCATTTGGCGCAGTTTGCGATCATCTCCTCGATTTCCTTGTCCATACCATTCCACCAACAGTAGCCTCTGGCGAGTGATTTTGTTCTCGGTGTTCCAAAATGCGTGGAATGTAGTTCCGCCAGTACGCGCTTGCGGAGCACTTCCGGCACGTAGACACGGATTCCGCGAAGAAGAGGAAAACTCGGATTGGTCGATTCCAAATCGGTACTTCCCGTCGACGTTCTGCCCATATTTCAATCCCTGGATCAGCGTACTCACGGACTTATCCACAGCTGTGGCTTCAGACAGTTCAGCTGCGGTCAACGGCAAGGTGTCAATTTGGTTGACTTCTACGGCATCGGACTCCTCAATCACGTTATCAGGATCCTTATGTTGCAATGGCATTCGGGAAAGGGCATCAGCATTCGCATGATTCGCCGACTTACGGAAACGAATTTCATAGTCGAAGGATTGCAAATAAGTGGCGTAATGCTGCATGCTAGGTGCAGACAACACTGGAAGGCCCTTATTCTCGTTGAATATCTTCGAAATGGCTTGGTTGTCGGTTAACAAAACGAATTTCCAACCGTACAGGTACTGGAAGAATTTCCTCCAAACACGATTGCATATGCTTCCTGATCGACCTGCATATACCGTTGCTGGGTATGATTCAACGTCTGCGAAGCAAATTGTATGGGCCGCTCGGTGCCGCCCGGGAAAACGTGACTCAACACAGCCCCCACGCCGTAGGGAGGCGCATCTGTAGCGAGAATCGGCGGTAGATCTAAGAATAGTGTACTAGGCAGATGTCCTTCTGCATGCGCTCCTTCACGGTTCGAAACGCCTTCTCGCAGTCCTTGGTCCAGATGAACTCCACGTCGTTCTTCAGGAGATTATTCAGCGGGTACAACACAGTGCTGAGCTTTTCGTAGAACCGGCCGTAGTAGTTGACGAGTCCAACCAGCAAACGTACCTCGACTTTGTTCTTCGGACGGGGCATGTTGACAATAGCATCAACCGGTTTGGTCGATACAGCCCACGATGCGTATTTAGTGTAAGCATCTCGCGATCCTCCTCAGCAACTTCCATCTGAAGATATGCTTGCACGAGGTCAATTTTAGTAAACTTCTGTCCACCCGCAAGTGACGCAAACAGTTCATCGATAGTTGGCAGGGGTGCTGATCCACTTTCAGGTGAAGATTTACCGTTTGCTTATAATCCCCACATATACGCACTCGGTTGTCACTTTTCTTCACTGGCACGATCGGTGTTGCCCAGTTGCTGAGGGCCACTTTCGTCAGCACTCCTTCGGATTCCAACCGATCCAGTTCTTTATCCACGATGGCGCGCATGTTGAACGGGATCTTCCGGGCTTTCAGGAACACCGCTTGAGCATTCGGCTTCAAATATAGTTTCGCCTGCACAGCTGAAATTTTCCCGATGGAATCTTCGAAAACCGTCGCATACTTCGCAAAAGTCTATTTCAGGTAGTCAGCAGTATCGTGGGAATCGATCGCACGATCGATGGCGTTCACCGGATCTAACTTCTTCAGGATTGCATTCCAGTTCACGTTTAGCATTTTGAGCCACTCCCTTCCAAGCAGCGGATGTTTCGAAGAATCCACCACATACAACGATAAGTTGGCTCGCACACCACGGTAATAAACGGTCGCATGAAGGATTCCCAATACACGAATGTCGGTACCACAGTACCTAACGAGATTTAGTGAACACTCCCGCAGGTGGCACTCCTCGAAGTAGCGATGGAAAAGCTGCGAGTTGATGATGCTAACGGGACTGCCCGTGTCGATCTCGAACCGAATTGCTACTCCGTTAATCACCAATGTCGTCCACAGCTTCGCCGCACTAGAACTACTATTCAACGTACAAATCTCGCCCACCATAACTTCAATCGTATCGACATCCTCCGTAGAACTATTTCGCTGATCGATTGCTTTCACTGCACTGGGTTTCGCTCCGGATCCTCCAGCCTGCGGAGACTTTCGCATGCACACTCGTTCCAGGTGCCCTTTAATGTTGCAGTACGAGCGCACAATATTTTGATGCTTGCATGCTTTAGAAAGGTGCGATTTGTCGCCGCACCGGTAGCAATATTTTTCTCCCGCAGCAGACGGAGATCCCCCCCCCCCCCCCCACTTTCTTATTGGTAGCCTTACCTCGTCGGTGGTGTACAGCGTTTACCTCCGATTTCGAAAGCGCACTGGCAATCTCCGCGCCACCCTTCTGTGACAGCTCCATGCTGACAGCGATGTCGCGAGCATCCTGCAGCGTCAAGTTCCTTCGTTCCAAAAGATGTCCTCGAATATCGTTTCGCTTCAAACCGAACACAAGTGGGTTCCTCAGCGCTGTGTCCAAGTAGTTACCGAAGTTGCAGGTAACAGCAATACGACGCAGAGCAACAATATATTCGTCGACGGTTTCGTCCGGGGAAGGAGCATCCTTGTCGCCTTGACGACGGGACTCAAATCAAAAAATTTCGGATATTTCCAGCGACCGAGGGTCGAAATGTTGATCGAGTGTATCGACGATTTCTTGAAACGTTTTCGCTCTGGGATTGTCCGGGGCAATCTTGTCACGCAACGTTTCGTACGTTTCCGATCCCATCAAATGGAGAAGTAGATTCCGCCGAAGATTCGCATCCACTACTGCGTAGATGGTAAAAGCAGTCTCGAGTCGTTCTACCCATCTCGACCAGCGCGTTTTCTTTCGGTCATACGCATCGATGTGGAAATTGGGTGGCAGATTTCCAGCAGCAGCCTTAACTTGAGGCAGACCTCCACCAGCAGCAGCAACAACTTGAGGCAGATCTCCATCGTTAGCATTTGCATTCGCCATCCTCGTCGCCAAAACTGTTGTAACGGGGCGAAGCACGAAGCAGAGCACGGGGCGTAATCCCAAGAAACACGACGGAGGCGTAAAAAAGATAATCGCGGACTTCCAATTTCGGAACAAGTGGAAACACGCGTTTACTCTTTAGCTCGTTTTATTACTATCTGACAGATGGAGTACAATGTTCATGTATATCAAGGTAAGGACATTTTCGGATTACCATCGATATGTTATGGAAGGCATAGCATGAAAGGTACAACACCCTCGAAGTAGCAGCTGCAGCATGTCTTGGTCCTCGGGGGGAAGTCATGGCAATTGCAGTTCCCGGCGTAACGGTTTGTCTCATTATCGCAGATGGATGAGCGCCCGATTGATCAGCCGCAGAGCGAGGCTGATGGTTGTGGCTAGAATGAGTGACTCGCTACTCGTCGGGTAGCGGTTGCTGGAAGACCCTCTCACCGCATTCGACCACAGAACCAGGACGGCTATGTAGAACGACGGCAGAGTGTGGCAGGACTGGGTCGAAGGGCTCAAGGGCTTCCAAAGGGCTTCCTACGGCGCGTCCTGAAGTCATGAAGTCATGGGATCCCATCTTGCTAAACGGAATTGCCTTTAAAGTAGGCTGGAAAGTTTGACCATCTAATGAGTTTGTGCTGAGCGAGCATCTATGCTGGAAGCAGGAAGGGATTCAGGAAGCGAAGAATTGGATGATTCGTCGTACTTGCCTGGATTAGCCAGTTGGAAGACTCCCTCACCAGCTCCGAACACAGGAACGGAATGGCTTGGATGGCTGGAACACCAGCTTTGCTCGACTGTGACGGGTGGCTTAGGGGCTTCCATCATGCTTCGTGACGTGCATTCCGTTATCTGCGTGCTTTGATGACCAGATGAGCGATGTTTGAGTGAGTTAGTCGATGCGCCAACACGAAAGCGTGATGAAATTCAGGAAGCAAAGAATTTATGTCAAATAGGGTTAGTACCGACCCTTTTTGGCGAGTCCCGGTACTACGGTACTGAACCCCTCAGTACCGGGAGTACCGAAAAAAAAACAGGTACTGGAAGTTTTTTTTTTCGAAAATCATTAAAATCAATAAAAAGTCAGGATTTGATGGTAACGATTCAAACTTAATTCATTGCTTTGAATTTATTAAAAACTTGTCTTGGGGCTTGTCCTTATCCTTGAAATATGCTTTCAAAACGCACAGCATATTCAATGTTTCGTCAGACATACGGGATCGTTTTTTAGTAGCGAAGCTTCCAGAAACAGAGAACGCTCTTTCTGTGTCTACAGAAGTAGGGCGAACTGTTGCTAGTGAATCATGAAGCATTGACAAGTAAAGGGCGAACACGAAATTATTGCGACACCGAAAATGTCATGCCAATTTTCTTATAATGTTTAGAATCAAACCAAAATTTTAGGGTAGTTTTATACATATATCTACTTCAAAAGAAAAGTTAATCGATGGAGCCTTGAGTGTAAAATTGAACGCATTTTCGCTTGATGCCCTCCATAAAAGTCTTTAGAGTGTCATCCGGTACCAGTTTCTCAGTTTTTTTTTTTCATTTTCTTAACATGTCCTTCTCGTCTTTGACTGTCTTCTTGCTCTTCCGAAGTTACCGCTTCATCATTGCCCAGTACTGCTCCACCGGGCGCAGCTCCGGACAGTTTGGCGGATTCATGTCCTTTGGAACAAAATGGACAGAATTGGCCTCATACCACTCCAGGACACTTTTAGAATAGTGGCATGATGCCAAATCTGGCCAAAATAGCGGAGCTTCGTCGTGCTGCTGCAAGAACGGCAAAAGGCGCTTCTTGAGGCACTCAGATTTGTAGATCCCGCCATTTACTGTGCCCTTTGTCACGAAAGGCTCACTCCTCAGTCCGCAAGAGCAGATGGCCTGTCAAATGAGATATTTGGAGGCGAACTTCGACATTTTCTTCTTCTTAAATTTGTCGTCCACATAGAACTTGCTCTTGCCGGTGAAAAACTCCAACCCCGGAATTTGCATAAAATCGGCTTTTATATACGTTTCGTCGTCCATCACACAGCAGCCATATTTTGTCAGCATCTTCTCGTAGAGCTTCCGTGCCCGAGTTTTAGCCGTCGATTGTTGCCGCTCATCGCGGTTTGGGAAGTTCTGTACCTTGTATGTATGTAGTCCAGCTCTCTTCTTTGCATTCTGGACGTAGCTCTGCGACATGCCGATCTTTTTAGCCAAATCACGGCTTGAGACGATGGGATTTGCTTTAATCATCCGCTTCACCTTTCCCTCCGTCTTTTTGTTCTCCGGTCCCGGTTTTCTTCCAGCTCCTTTGCCGTGGTCCAACGTCAACCGCTCCTGGAACCGCTTCAACACTCTGGAGACGGTTGAATGGTGAATGTTCAACATTTTTCCCAACTGCCGGTGCGACAGGTCAGGAAATTCCAGGTGCTTGGAAAGAATTTGTTCTCTCGACTCGCGTTGGTTCACCATTTTCGTTGAATCGAAAAACACGACTTCGAGTTTGACAGCATGTAAACAATACACATCAATGAGAAAGTGTGCAAAATTTGGTTGATTTTTACCCAATGGTAAAAAAGTTATACCCTGTTGAATGTGTCGCAATAATTTCGTGTTCGCCCTTTATTTTCCTTTCAGCTTTTCTGAGTCGTAGTAAGTGAACTCTTGTCTTACAATCTTTACGAATCCTGGTTCAGTAATCGAACTCACAGGAACACTCTCGCTTACCTTTGATTGCTGCATCCTTCGTTCAAATTTCTGTTTCATCGTCAAACCCTCGTATTCACGCTTCGAAAAACTCGTTGGCGATAGCGGTCTCCTGACAAGAAAGTTGTTCGAGCATAAAGTGTAATGCCACATCCGCTTCGTACAATGAGCAATCTTTCCGGCACAGTTGTTCAACAGCAGCATTGATGGGTTCAAGAGCGTTTATGATTTCCCGAACCAAATCCATTTCATTATCGGTCATGTTCAGCTTTACTTGTCCTTTCAGATCGATCATCGCTTTCTGTACCGCGTTCCTGACGACGTAGTCAAACAAGCTATTCTATCGTGTTTTGACGTCGATAACCAACGGCATCTCTTTTCCAAACTCCTGCTGGGCGTATTTTTGAAGGAGGTCGTCGTTCTTGACCGGTGATTTGCGGAAACTTCTTACAATTCCATGGAGCTTCTTAATGGTAGCGTGATATTCAGGCCGCAATTCTGTTTCATCGCATTCCGCATCTTCTAGCACGAACTCACCGTCATCGTCATCCTCATCATAGGCAGAAGAGTCTGAATCAGCATCGTTGGAACCTAAAATTCGAGAAATTACCTAGAAGTTCAGTTATAAAGATAAAAATTTCAAATGAACAAACCTTCTCCGCTCAGCTCACGTTGATTGTATGTTGGTTCATTACGGGAATAAAGCACACTCGTGACAGCAAGGTGTATCCCGTGTTCAAGACAAACTTGATGATCCGCGGGAATTAATCTTCCGACTTTCTTCATTACAGATGCACCATCTGTCGTTGCTGCTACAACGTCTTCGGTGAGGGATAAGCCATACTCAGACAAGATCTCTTCCAACAGCTTGACACATTTCTCGGCATCCATTGATCCTACTATCCTTTTCAGACCCAAGTTGCAGGTGTGCTGACCGTCATGAGCATTTACGTTCATGTATCTGCGGTTCCGAGTTGAAGTCCACTCATCGAAAGTGATACTAATCTTACGGCCTTGCTTCCTGATTTCACCAAACTCCTTTCGGTACCCCCCAACAACAAAAATGTAGTGCGCTTTGACCTTCAGCCTGATACCTTCCGGTGATTTGGGGATATCTCGAAATCCTCGGGCATATCATCCAAGCCGGATGCCCTCTGAGTTGCAAATTGTGTTGAATGGAATATTGTCCTCAGCAGCCATCCTTGCCAAAGCGGCCTCAAGCGGGGACAATTTGGAAAAAATACTGATGAAGTGTGACGATCTTTTTGGGATGTGACGATGTCGTTGCGGTTTGATTGTCTTGAGGTACGTCATCGGACGCCGGACGTTTGTCCAAATTAATTTGATGTACTCCTTTGAGATGTTTTTTTCAATCCGGAGGTACTCGAACCTTCGCATTTGATCACTTTGGAACACTTTGCAAATTTTGCAACACCACGGTTTTGAATTCCACGAAGAAAATATCTCCAAATGGAAGTTTCCGGCACTCCTTCCTTGCTAATTGCTTCAAATACCATCTTTAATGGTACTGATCACTCCATTCACCACCGTAAACAATACTGGACAATGACAGTTTAAATTCTCCGACGGAAGGACGTCACGGCTGCATTCATGCAAAGATGATTTGTAGTGGTATTGGTGTTATACGTATGGATATGAATGAACTGAGAGAGACACAGCCTGTCAATCTTGTCATTCAAAATCGAACTGAGTTGCCAAGGTTGCACAGTGGGTCAGGTGTTTAAAATTTTAGTAAAAAATATCATTCTCACTAGCTGCTGCATTCAAATAATGTGGTTTTAACCACCGGAAGTTTTAGTTTCCACTCGGATCAAAACTTGTTGCTTAGTTCCGAAAATACCGGTACTTTCATTAAGCCAGTACCGGTATTTCGGTACCGAAAATTGGTCGGTACTCCCGGGAATTCCTGTACCGGTACTCCCGGTACTAAAACCCTAATGTCAAATTCATCCATAGAGCTGATGTCGGTACATCCAAAAATTGTGTGAAGCATAGTTGAAGAGTTGCGGTTACGTGTCGCAGTGCAGCTGTAACGTGAGAAGAAATCAGGCAGATGAACGTGATAGTTTGTCGGGAGATCCCATCACCAGCCACAACCGAAGGGCCAGGACCACTGCGTAGGCAGGAACTGATAGTAAGCGCGACTTGGTTGGGTCACCCTTGAATGTCTCGGTCACTCTTCCTAGTCGCTATTTCCGGGGTGGCAACCTGTCCTCCTTTACAGTCTCAGGTGAGTGCGAATTCCTGTCAGTGAAGTATATGGTCATAATAATGTGAAGTTTGCATGAATTTTAATTTTAAGGAGTGTATCGAAAATAAGCTATCCACAAACTTGCTTTCAAATTATGTTGAAAACCGATATTTTATTCATACAAAAATTGATCCTTTATTGTACGAGGTTAAACTTGAACATAATGAAGACCGGATGAAATTTAAGTTATTCCTTCACGAATTTTCGAACTTTGGATCGAATGCTCTTCATCAAGTTCCGGACAAGTGTTGCATCGCATTTTTTGGACGCTTGAGCCCAAATTTTTTTGAACTCCTGCATGTTCCCAGCTGCCTTATCAGTCTTCTTGAAGACCCGATTCACGATTGCCCAGTAACGTTCGATGGGTCGAAGCTGAGGGCAATTTGGTGGATTGGTATTTTTCTCAACGAAATCTATACCCTTTTCCGCAAGCCAATTGAGAGTGGTTTTGGCATAGTGAGCTGACGCTAAATCCGGCCAAAACAGTGGAGGTGTACTATGCTTCTTATATAAATGCAACAATCTCTTCTGGAGACACTCAGATCGATAGATTTCCGCATTTATAGTTCCGGTAGTGTAAAAAATGGTTGACTTCAAACCACAGGAACATAATGCTTGCCATACCAGTACCTTTCGATCGAATTTCTCCACTTGAATCGCCCTGTCCGCATCGCTCACATCCTCTCCAACGACTGCAGTAAAGTATTGTGGACTTGGAAGAGTTTTTGAGTCCTCGCTGCAAGACGCTTGAGACGCTGCAAAAGACGCGAATACAATTTCCGGGCCCTTGTTGCTGCTCGCTTCTTCTGTTCTGCACTTTGTTTCGAGATTTTCTGCTTCTTGTAGGTCTTCAGGTGGTTTCGCCTCTTGATACGCTGGATCATTCCGACACTCGTTCCTGCTTTTTTGGCCAAATCACGTATTGACATTGATTTATTCTTCATGATTAGAGATACCACTTTCTGCTCCTGTTTCCGGTTGGAAGAACCGGGTTTTCTGCCTCTTCCTGGTAGCTCATCCAAAGAATAGTGTTCCCCAAACTTATTAATGATGGTTTTAACACTCGCATGATGAATTCCAAACCGCTTCGCCAATTTTCGCATAGTAATACCCTTCTCACTTAGCCATGTGTCCAGAACCTTAATTTTCACTTCCTTTTCAATACGCGACATTTTGAAAACGCAGAATTTGAACCGCACAAACAAGTAAACAAAAGAAAGCTGACAATCAAACGCACAGCATGCAGTGTTCAGAGCATATAAAACCATCACAAATACATGCGTACAACGCAAATGTATGCGGATAGCTTATATTCGATACACTCCTTAAATGGATTTCCTGTATGGGATATCTTTACCATTTGTCTTAGTTTAGTTCAGTTCAAATCATTCTTCAATACAAACAATGGACGTCAACGGATATTGGTGATGAAGCATGCGATTTTCGATAATGGACTGATTTGTTGGTTCTTGGATAATGCTGCAAACCTTCGATGGAAAGCTCTCTGATTGCGCTGGACGGACTAATTGTAATACCGCTTCGTTGAGCTCGATTGTAGATAAGTCTCCGTTGCGTTTCTTGGAGAAGCATTGAAGCTGAATCTATGGATCCAGGCAACAATTCAGATTTACGCCGGAAATGACGATCCCCAAGAAAATATAGAACTAGGAGACTTCATTTGAACCAAAAGTGATGTTGAAGGCCTTTCTTCTAGCAGTGTGGTATCCAACGTAAGTTGAACTACTGCTGATTTGTGGATTGATGTGGATTGATCTTGGCGCAACCACAATGAACCTTCAAACCATAGAGTTTGGTAAACTAGCTGTGCGGGGTTCATTCTGCGGTATATGATGTCCGCAGGATTATCCACCCGGGCGATGTGATTCCATATTCCGACTTCGGTAATATGCTGGATTTCTGACACCCTGCTGGCGACCAAGGACTGCCAAAGAGCCGGTAGTGAAGAAAGTCAGCATTTCACTATCATGAAGTCAGTCCAGAAGTAAGCATTGGCAAAAGCTGGAGACATTTAGTCGCAAGGTATGGTGACGATGCTGCTCCGTAGGTGAACGTGGTGAGCTCGTGCGTTGTCACTGGTTGCTCAGGAGAATCCCTCCATAGAATTCGCTAGAGTGTTGGTTGACTTCCACTACGTCGACCATGCGGTACATTTTGACGATATTCGAAACAAGAAAAAAAAAACCAAAAACGAAAACGCATAATAAGCGTAAAATAACTGGCAACAACTGGAAAATAGAGAGTCTGCAATTTGTTTATTGATCTCCTTTTCCAAATTGCTTTAAATCTGTGGACTTAACAAAATTATCAAAATAGTGCTACCACTTTTAGCCCTCGAGAAGCGGGCCGTGCCTCCAATATTGCGTTAACGTCCAATCGTTCATCGTGGCCACACGTATTCTCCTCAGTTCCAACGTCACCAACAAAGGAAATGGGTCTTTCCCGGGGCAAATCATCAACATCAAGTTCGGACATCTCTTCTGCGTCATGAGTAATTCACTATTCAGGAAAACCCAATTAAACTATGCTCATTTTCGTGACGTATAATTTACCCACAACGCTGAACTCAAGCAGCAATTTTATTTTTTCGAGTTCCAACGAAAGCGCAATTAAGTCCATATCTTATCTTTCTGCTGCGTGAGTCGTCTATCCAAACCTACCGGCTCAGCATAAATGCTGCTAGGGTTGATCTCCTGTTTGTCATGGTTTGCGGCATATGAAGTTGGGCAGATACTTAGCAGGCTAACCCTTACATTAGGGATCATTAAACTATGACTAAGCACAATCCCTTTGATATTTCCATCATTAGTCTTCAGCTAATTGATACATCATACCTTTTTCGTTCGCCTCTCCAGACGACGACCACAGGTGATGAGTAATCAATGAGTGCGGTGTGTGCTTCACACTGCATAACATTAACGGTCTTTAAAATGTTGTGTGACAACTTAGCTCGATCAGTCTAGTCGCTGTCCAGTCAGTGTTCAGTCGTCGAAATGATCCGCTCCGCACTTGGATCTCTAGTTGTAGTAGTGTCTGTGTTCTTCAGCCTGAGTAATGGAGCTGCAATCATCACAGAGCGACTTTTCCACGATGAACCGGGCTATCCAAAAGATTTGGATGGAACCAATTCCACGCGGGATCTTACAGCGGTTCCGAAATGGAGCAAATCGTCACTGACCTACGCCATCGCAAATTACCCGGGAGGATGGCAAGAAGGTTCGGTCAGATCAATCATTCGCAAAGCTTTCGATTCGTGGAGCCGAGTTACAAATCTGGACTTTGTGGAAAGACCAAGTTCTGCTCAGACAGATATTCAGGTTGCCTTCGCCGGGATGAATCACTACCGTAGAGGCATTCCGTGTCAGTATAGCAACGAAAATACGCTTGCTCATGCGTTTTTCCCAGAGGTTGGGGATGTTCACTTCAACACAAAATATTTTTTCAACGGTGAAACTTCTTTGGAAGAGTTTCACAACACGGCTGTGCATGAAATTGGGCACTTGCTGGGATTGCCACACTCTACTTCAAGGCAGTCGGTCATGTTCTTTGCTCAACTTGCCGGTAATTTACTGTTTGAACCACAGCCGGAAGATATAGTGGTGAGAAATTTCGCGTCATGACAGTTCAATAGGTGAATTCAATAAACCTTTCTTCTATTTTAGGCTATCCAAAACCTGTATGGAGTACGATCAGCAGCACCGCCAACAACACAACCTACCGTCACTACAACTCGCCCAACGATTCGAACCACCAAACCACGAACCAAAACAAATCTCTGCAATCTGTCCTACTACGACACGGTCGTTCTAGATCACCGAGGCAATATCTGCATTTTAGCAGGTCAATTCTATTACAACCTGAACGAAACCAATCCACCACCGAGAAAAATCTCCGCAAAGTGGCCCGGACTACCTCAGAATGTAGACGCTGCCATAACCTACATCGATCAGAAGACCTACTTCTACAAGGACGGCCAATATTGGAAGTACGATAAACGTCGCTTGGAAGAATCTTATCCTCGAGCCATCAGCAAGGGATTTCCGGGTATTCCGAACGCTTTGGATGCCATTTTGCCTATCAAGGGTGGATTCTTAGCATTCCAAGGGCCACTCTACTGGTTCTACGACTTGAGCAAACCTAAACCGGTTGATGTGCACTATCCGAGACAGGTGACAGATTTTGCCGGGTTGCCATCGCACGTGGATGCAGCGGTGATGACGATCGAGGGAAGACGCCTCCTGTTCAGTGGGATGAAGTATTACGAACTTGACCATAGCAGTCAGGTTGTGCGTCGAGACGGCGATGTGCGAAAGGATTTTTTTGGGTGCTAAGAGCGAGGCTGGGCGGGGAAACGATTCTAGTCATGGAACGGAAGTATTATTTTTAATTAATAAATTTAGGAGATTAAGATAGGTTTGCATATTGTTGAAAAAGATACTCTGTTGAGAAGTTGAACATTGTATGCAAAATTCACTGTAATAATAAAAAAATAAGCTGGATAAGCATTGACGAGCTTATCCAATATTCTGATTATAACGAATCATTCGATTCCGAAACACACGAGGGACATACAACTTTCGATCCGATAACCACCTGATCAATAATAAATGTTGTCTTTTTATTTCATATATCAACATCAACTTGATTAAAAAGCCAATTTACGAGGCCAAAACCTGGGCTCAACGGGCATTTTAACTGACGTTCTCATCAGCCAGCTGATTGCTGAAATGCAATGAAAAACCTGAAAAGGTAAAAGGTAGTCGCCAGATGATGAGCGTGTGTTCGTTTGTCAAAGCCAAGGCTACAAATTTAACAAAATTAAAACCAAACCACTGCCGCTGCTGCTGCTGCTGCATTGACGGCCACACTACGACCTGTCAGCTAGAGGTTTGTGCCAGCACCGGCCAGATATCAGCGACGAGGTGCATCTGGGTCGTTAAAAATGTAAAATCAAACATCCATGCGCTATGTTGTTATTTAAAGTATATATTCAAAGCCAAGAAACATTGCCAAAACCATTCCGCTTTTTTAAGTTTTATAGAAGTTTTATGGAAGCCACAAGAAATCAATTTGGTTTTATTATGGCACCAAAAGGTGTCAATAGTTTTCATATTTGAGTCGGGTTGCACAGCTTGTTTGCAACGATCTTAAAACCTTTTACTCCTATCAAAGGTTTTATTTCGACTTCATGGACTCGTTAAATGCCGTTTTGAAATGCCGTTTCAGGACTCATTCATTTTAACTTGTTATGATCATTTCAAAACCATTTTGCCTCCAGTAAATGCATTGAACGGCAAATTGGCATTGAGGGAATTCACCAAAGGACCAAATAGTTTTATAGTAGTCATTGTGAAGATAAATTTGCTTTTTGGCAAAACTGTGATTTTTTCCAATCGCCATATTGAAATATTAGATTAAAATTGAAATGTGGAAAATGTGGAAATTTTTAAATGTAATGCAAATGAACTGTGGATTGGTGACCAATTTTGGCATTCTTTTAGATAACCTTATTGAATTCCGTCAATTTTCAGGAAATTCATGATTCATTGATCGAATTTGTTTGCATTTTGTTTTTGTTGTCGCATGAATTCCGAGGCGCATTTAATTTCGGCTCTTATCCTGCCGAAATTCACCATAAAAAACTCAAATAGTTTTGGATATTTTGCTATTAAACGAAATTTCCCGCAAAACTAGAACTTAGATTTTGTTTACTGCTAATTGAATCAGAAGAGCACAAAACCGAACAAAGCAGAACAACAAAAACCAACCACGATATCACAGTGAACTTTGACAACTGTGGCCATTTGGTCGTATGCTGGTTTTCATGGCGAATAGGTTTTATGAAGGTTTTCAAGTGGTCATAACGACTGTTCCAGAAAGTATATGCACACCTTATTTTAACGGTCACTTTGAATATAATGAAATATTTCAACATTTTTTGGCTGCGTCATTTTGTTTGCACATTTCTGAAACCATCAAAAAAGTGCTCAGTTTTGTGTTACCTATCAAAATGCGCGGTCTTACTCCGGAACAACGAGAAAGTATCGTGCACAAATGGTCCACTGTGAGCGGACTCTCCTTGAGAAAATTGGCCAAGGAAGAGGGTGTAAGCGTCGGACGATCTGCGATTCGAAAATATAGAGAACAGTGTACGTTTGAAGATGCGCCGAAGAGTGGTCGGAAATCCGGTCCTATTAGTCCGGATATCGATAAAAAGATCAGGGATGCCTACAAGCGAAAACCAGCGACTTCCGTTCGGGATGTTGCGAAAAAACTAGGGACCTCGTCGAGTAACGTCATGCGTGCCAAAGAAAGGACTTGGGCAAAAAACATACCGAAAGCAGAAAATACCAAAAAGGAACCCAAAACAGGCCGCGTCCGTGAAACCACGGGCCCGCAAACTCTACGATTCGTTATTGTGTAGAAATTCCGGGTGTATAATAATGGACGATGAAACGTATGTGAAACTAGATTACAAAACCCTTCCCGGACCACAATTCTATACTGTAAGCGAAGACAAAGACATCCCCGAAACGGAGAAGGCAATTTTTACCGAAAAATTCGGTAAGAAGGTTATGGTTTGGTAGGCAATATAAGAGTGTGGTAAAACATCTAGTCCGTACATCACAACGGAGACGATGAACACTCAGAAATACGTTAAGGAATGTCTCCAGAAGCGATTATTGCCGATGATCAGGCAGCACGAAGGTTAAGTAGTGTTTTGGTCTGATTTGGCGTCATGTCATTACGCAAAGGACACTTTGGAATGGTACAAAAGTCAAAATGTATGTTTCGTGCCGAAAGACATGAATCCGCCGAACTGGCCGGAGGCACGGCCTATCGAGACTTTTTGGACTTTAACCAAAGCAAAGCTTCGAAAATTCATAAAACCAGCGGACGACATCCAAAAATTTAAAAAAGATTGGCCAAAAGTGGTCAAAATGGTGGAAAGTACCACTGTGCAGAAGCTAATGGGTCATGTTCGAGGAAAAGTTAGGAGTCTTGACTATGATTAAATATTTTGATTAAACGAGGGTAATATCTATATATATATATATATTATATATATATATATATATATATATATATATATATATATATATATATATATATATATATATATATATATATATATATATATATATATATATATATATATATATATATATATATATATATATATATATATATATATATATATATATATATATATATATATATATATATATATATATATATATATATATATATATATATATATATATATATATATATATATATATATATATATATATACCTTGTGATCAAAAAGTTCCGGTAATTTTCAATTTAAAAAGGCCGCCTTTATTTTTTCGGTAAAATCTTTTTAGTGTAAGATGGCAACACTAGTTCTGATATTCTGTCAAAGTGTGAGAGAAAATTATCCATTAGTTTTGTTTTGACAACTGCTTTTGTTAGTCGAAAAATAGACGCTCGGCGATTTTTACCATGGATAAAAAATTGGAACAACGCGTTTGTGTGAAATTTTGTGTTGCAAACGGATTTTCTGCAGCGGAAACGCTCAGAATGTTGCAAAAAGCCTTTGGTGAGGACTCTATGTCACAAAATCGTACATTTGTTTGGCACAAAGACTTTAAAGAAGGCCGTGAAAGCGTGAGTGACATGCCGCGTTCTGGACGACCATCGACCTAACTACCGATAAAACATCGCTTCGTGAAGATTTAGTTATGGAAAACCGCTCAATTAGCATTCGGGAGTAGCTCACTCCTTGATATTCTGGATCGACCGAACCATTTTGACGGAAATTCTGGGCATGAAACGCATTGAAGCACGACTTGTTCCAAAAGAGCTGAATTTTTTGCAAAAACAGCATCGAGTTGAGGTCGCTAAACAGATGATTGCGAACGCAGATAGCGATCCCACATTCATGGAACGCATCATAACTGGTGATGAAACGTGGGTATATGAATTTGATATGCTCACAAGTCAACAACCAAAAAAATCACGACAAAGTCGCTCCAAAATTAAAGTTTTACTGACCGTTTTCTTTGATTTTCGCGGTGTCGTCCATTCTGAATTCCTTCCAGAAGGTCGAACGGTTAACAAAGAGTATTATTTACAAGTTATGAGACGTTTGCGTGAGGCAATTCGAAAGAAGAAAGGAGGGCATATGTGTGTTGCCTCTAATGGCGAGTACTTTGAAGGCGATAATAAAGATATCAATTAAAAATTGAAATAAATGCGTTTTTTTTCAAATTACCGGAACTTTTTGATCACAAGGTATATATGAATGGATTTCTGTCTGTCTGTCTGTCTGTCTGTCTGTCCGAACCTCATAGGCTCGAAAACTACTGAACCGATCAGCGTGAAATTTTGTATGGAAAAGTTTTTGGGGCCAGGAGAGGTTCCTATGATGGTTTGAGACCCCTCCCTTCTCTGGAAAGGGGGGCTCGCATACAAATGTCTGCATATCTTGAGAACTGATCAAGCAAAGGAACCCAAATTTAGCATGTGGAAGTTTTTGGAGACAAGAAATATTTTCATGGTAGTTTGAGACCCCTCCCCTTTCTAGAAAGGGAGGCTCCCATACAAATGAAACAGAAGTTTCTGCATAATTCGAGAACTAATCATGCAAATGGAACCTAATTTGGCATGTGGGGGGTTGTAATGATTGTATGGTGGTTTGAAAAACCACCCCCCTTTGGAAGGGAGGGCTCCCATACAAATGAAACACAAATTTCTACCATAAATGAGCATTATCCAGGTTACTTAAACACAAAACGTGTATTTCTCGGGTAAGAAGCATGTTTTCATAGAAGTTTGAACCCCTGCTTATTCAAGAAAAAAAAACACCTTAAACGTGCCAGTTATATTAAATTTTCCTTCATTTAGTTGCAAGCGTAGCAGCGCACGCACCGGCTTCAGATAGTATCATATAAAACACAAATACAAATATGATTTGCCAAATAAAATTATTAAAACTAAAAAAAAAAACGTGACTTTTTTGTTATTTTGAAAGTGTGCTTATACTTTCTGGATCAGTCTATAAGTCCGACAGTAATGAGCTCTCCTCTCTGTTAGACTTGATAAAGTTTTAATAACCACTGATTATCCTTATCATGCCATTGTATGAAGGGCCAAAAACGGGTTGGGTGGATCGATAGGCAACATGTATGTTTCCACAGGGATAAAAAGAATCTCCTTCCAACAACAAGATTGAACAATTGGTCAAAAGAGGAAGCTATCTAACATAAGGATGCCTCAATGGGCGGGGAGAAGTGCCCGCCCTCTATTCATAAACTGTTGGCAATGGGGAGTTGGCATTCCCACTCTCTCCATCCAGATTGCTTCAAACGGGTGCCCTGATGGTCCCTTCCATTTCCATGACATATTTGGATAATAGTGTATATATTTATGTAAACGAAAAATACTACAAGTATTCGAAATCTATTATATGTGATCTTCATTCGGTTGATCCTGAAATGCAAGAAATGAAAAAAATGTAGATTTCGTTCTGTGATTCCTCGCTTGAGCACGTTTTCGTTCGTTTTCAGCGATAGCAGCAATTCACCAAAAACTTGATTTAAGGTATCCTGAAAAAGTTCGTTGCGTTGAAATTTTACAAAACTAACATTTATACATTTTAATTTACTGTTGTCTTGGTCACTTTTTGCTGCTTGATGCTGATTTTAGAACAGCAATCCGCTTTTATTTTTGCTGGCCTAATAGTTATTGCTCCTGAGTTTGGAAAATATGGAAGATTTAATTGAAAGGGAGTTAAAGACACATTGACATAGATTTATACATGAATAGTTAAGAAATAAAAACTAATTTTGCGGGGGTTGTCACCAAAACGACTTATATATCCAAAACTGCTTGACACAGAACTTTTTCGTCATGGACAATGTCTCATATTTTGAATAGATCTACACACTTAAAAAAAAATTACAGTATTCGGTATTTTTTTACCAAACTTGCAACAGCTGAACGTTCGGTAATCCGATTTACCGGATTTCGGTGAAATTTTGCAGTATTCCGGTAAAAAAATTACCGGAACTTGTCAAATTTGACCGAAATATGTTCAGCTGTTGAAAATTCGGTAAAAAATTACCGAATACTGTAAAATTTTCTAAGTGTGTTCAACTTTGCGGAAGAAAATACCTTTCTATCTATTGAGGAAAAAAAGTTAATTAAGTTTTATTTTTTACATAGTAAGCGATGAAATTTTTTTGAAGTTACCAAACTATACGCAACAGATATGTGAACAATTCATCTGAAGACACTTCTTGGATAAAGTTGATATTTAAGGAACTATACAATTAAGTTCGTGATTTGACCATTTTCGACCACTGTGTGGCTAAGCAGCTATTTGTTAGGCAATTGTGAAAATGCGTAGACAAGGAATTGAATAATCTGATTTTACAGAAGATCACGAATGATAGCATTTACATTTGCACACGTAGTGGATGAAGCGAAGATGAGGAAAAATTCGTCGAAGGCATTGCATGTCATCATGAAACGGAACCTCCACTCACTAGACCACGCCCATGCAACCGTTGGAGACAGGGAGGATTTGGTATCTTTATAACCCACAAGCAAAATCCTAGGTTGTCGCATCGTGCCTTGCAAGAACTGATGAATGTACATAATTTGACCGTCTCAAGGGTCCTCAAATGGCTCCAAGAACGAATATATTGAACCAGAGTCTTAAAGCTAAATAAAAACAGTCAGAGCGCTGATTTCGAAAAGTTTCGTCCGGTATTATGTCATTCTGTGGATTACATCTAGCCCAAAAACGGTCAACTATTTAGGTAAATTTATATTTAAAATAAGAACAATGAGTGTTGTGTCCTATCTTATGTACCGTCTTTCAAGTGTAATTGAAGTTCTTATGTTAGCACAAGCTACAAATTTTTTGTAACTTACTGAACTACAGTAAAAATTTCGTTTCATTTTACTAACTAAAGCCGATATAGCAATCTATCTAAAGTATCGCAATATTTTTCGACTTAACCTTAACCTTAACCTTTTATTTTACTCTCCCTCGTTGTGCCTTACCGACTGGCTGCGAATTCTTCACTGGCTCTGGTTGCTAGGCTAGTCAGCAACCGGAAACTTAGCCATTTGCTGCCTAACAACCAGCTGCTTAGCCATTGGCAGCTCGATCATCGGCTGCTTAGAAACCTTCTGTTTAGCCATCGACTGCCATTTAAATCCACTGCCGGCTTCTCTGCTTTTTAGAACCTTTTCAGCTCTAGGAGTAAAGAACGAATGAAGCTGTCAACTGAGGTGCGCTACAAAGGGGGACATTCTTACAAGTGCACATATATTTGTTGACCGTTCAGTACAATTTAAGGCTATTTGCAAAACATTTAATATGGTACATAGTTGCACCATAAGGGGTTCTAATTATATTTCTAACAGTTATTTTCAATGAAGAATACACATTTTCCGGGTTGAAAATGCTACATTTGCATATCAATTTTATTTTTGCAATCTAATACAGCTAAAGTATTAGGATTACATTTCATTCAGTTTTTCTCAAAATATTTAGAAAGACGCCTGTTCGCTGGTAGGCATATATAAACGCTGTTCCATGTGAGACGTTCGGCACTTCATTCTGAAATTTGTGTTAACCTTCCTAAAATATTGAGATCAATTCTGACCCACTTCAAAGTACGCTATCTTTTTTATTTTTATAAAAATCGGGCTGGAATTTTCTGACTTTTAATATTTTTCAGAATTTTTTATTTATGTTTTTTTTTTGTTAAGTTAGCTTAACGTGGTTGTACGAAAATAGTGACACATAAGACATTAAGGTCAATGTTGACCCGGGTTTCAACCCTTCGTAGAATTTGGAAATTTTAATTTTGAGTCAATGTTTATGCACCATTTGAAAGGTTCTGGTCTCAAAAATTCATTGAAAGAAAAAAAAAAACTGATTCCGGTTACATTGTCCCCCGGGAATCTGCTACAAAGGGAATAAAGTTTTAGTTTGGCTGTGTTCACAGAAATGCATATAGAACATTCCAGACTCATTGTAGAGAATTGGCGTCATGAGCAGTGCGTAACGAATCGTCTTTCGATATTATCATATTAGTCCTAAATCGTGCTGCATAGATGGCGCTGCAGACTATCTTTGCCAAATGAAGTTCTAGAAAGTTGCCGTCTAAGTCAAAGTTGTTTGAAATATAAAATGTAGTCATTTGACATTATCAGATTAGTTCCAGATTTTGCCGCAGAGAGGGCACTGCAGTCTATCTTTGTATGATGAAGCTATAGAAAGTTGCCGTCTAGGGTAAAGTTGTTGAAAATGTAGGATGCAGTCACTTGAAATTATCATCTCAGTTCCAAATTGCGACGCAAAGATGGCGCTGCAGTCCATCTTTGCCAAAGATGCTCTAGAAAGTTGTCGTCTTCATCAAAGTTGTTGAGAATTTAAAATGAAGACATTTGAAATCATCACATTAGTTCCAGATCGTATCACAGAGATGGCGCTGCAGCTTATTTTTGCCAATTCACCATCTCTACGGCAAGATCGGAAACTAATATGATAATCTTACAAGACTACAAATGACATACTGAAAAACTTTGCCGAAGACGACAACTCTCTAGAGCCACAGAGAACAGACGTTCATCTTCGGTCTGCTACTTGTGTAAAACTTTGAACCGACATTTCAAATGTATGTCGTTATGCTCCTGGTAGGCGGCGCTGCAGTTGTGCAATAACTTTCATGTCAATGTTTATCAATGCAAAGCCTAGCACATAACCTGAAAAGTTTTGTTTGTTTTTCTTTGCATTTGCTTTTTATACCGGCTGCCCATATTAACTTTTACACACGTTTTTCAAGAAAAGGTATATGGACATCAATGTCTGTTCTGCTAGAGCTTCATTTGGCAAAGAAAAATGGCAGCGCCATCTCTGCGACAATACCTGGAACTAATATGATAATGTCCAGAGACGACAAATGACATACTGAAAAACTTTGCCCAAGACGGCAACTCTCTAGCGCCTCATTTGAAAATGATAGACTGTAGCGCCATCTTTGCGGCAAGCTCTGGAACTAATCTGATAATGTCAAAAGACGACAAATGACATAATGAGAAACCGCTTCATTTGACAGAGCAAGACTTCAGCGCTATCTATGTGGTATGATCTGGAACAAATGTGATAATGTCAAAACACGACAAATGACATACTGAGAAACTTTGTTCAAGACGGCAACTCTCTACAGCTAGTTTGAAATGTTTTGTATGCAATTATGTTCACAAATCGAAATCAAAACATGCTTCCCTTTGTAGCAGATTCCCGTTGGCCAATGTAATTGGAAACAGGATTTTCTACCATCAACGCATTTTTGAGACCATAACCTTTCAAATGGGGTACAATCATTGTGTCTAGGTTTAGATTTCATAATTCTAGGATGGGTTGAAATCCGGGTCAATATTCACCCAAATGTCTTATGTGTCCGTTTTTTTTTTAAATACCCGAGGAAGGTTAAGAGAACAATGTCCATGTAGTGAATTATGTATGCAAACCATTCACGGAAAAAAAATCCGTGCCCAGATCCGTGAACTGCAGTCAGGAATTCGAGAACAAGTAAAGATACACCGTGAACTGAATCACGTATTCATGAGCTAAATAACGTTTAAAGGGAAAAATCCTGAAAACGTGAACTAGTTCACGATCCGTCTTCATTTTTTGAAACGCTTTTTTTCTGTGTTATCATAAGACATCACCTTTTATGTGTGTCATTTTTATTAGTTTACAATTGTTGGATGACAATTTGTGATGCATACATCTCGGAAATACATCGAGAAATCATTGAGTTAGCTAGCGTTCGAAATGCTTCAATTATTCGTGACGGTCGCTATTTTTCAAACTTTCATTTGACAACCTGCCCTTGCTGGAGTTTACATCAAAATGAAATAAAAATTCTGAATATAATAATACAGTACAATATGAATACTATTCAGAAAAATGTTTCAGCTAAGTTTCGAGGAGAACGAGTCCGAATTGCTTGGTTGTTTATATTAGGCTCCTCAACGCAGTTGTTTGGGTCTTTTTCAGGTTCCGCTTGACGATGGGCCAATACTTCACGAATAGGTGAAGCTCTGGCGTGTTGGGAGCGATCTAGTCCTGCACGCCGTTGGCAGCATGTCATGCCATACTGTTTAACCAAATCCGACAAAAAAGCATGGGAAAATCTCGTTGCTTTATCAAAGTCAGCAGACTATTTTCTAGACACTCGTTCACGTAAATTTCCTGGTTGACTAGTTGGTGTGAGATCAATGCAATTGTCAAAAATTGAAATTTGCTTTAAAATCATTTATTGGTTCGGCGTGACATAAATGAAAATAAACGGACTGATTTTCACCTGAAAAAAAAAAAACTGTACGGCCGTGGCATGACGTGCCGGCGTACACGTCTGCTGACAACCCTTTTTTTTTTGGGCTAGGTCAGGAACAGAACCAGCCATGAAATTGAAATTAACTCATTTTCCCTCGTTAATCGGAGCTGCGTTGGTCCGTCCGAGGTATGGTCGATTATGAATTAATAAACATTTTAATTGCTTTTCATTGCTCGTCCGACCGACTGCGACGACAACGGTGGTGACGATACTGTCAATCGAGAGGGGCCGTATATATCAATCACCTGCCAGTGGTGGTTTTTCATCCGGTATGGGTAGAGTGTTGTTATGAAAAAGTTACCACGGCTTGAATTTTGTTTAATTTCGAAAGTATAGAATCGGAAATCATGGATCATGGCTGATTGCAAATAACCAATTTGTGCTGAAACATAACGCAAAATCTAATCATCCTGATCATCAGAGGGGAAAATAAGATTGTGTAAGTTTAATTTGAAAAAATAAATTAAATTTAATTATCATTTAAACGCATGACTAGTAGGAGATTATCTTATTAAAACAAATTCATTTTCAAAAATACTACTAACTAAAATTTCTAGTAATGGAAATCGCTTGAAATTATTTGATAGCTTTCGAAAAACTCTAAAATACGATTATCGTATCAGTGGCAAGCAAGCAGTATCCTTTTCCCAACTACATACATATCCTTGCCCTCCGATTGTTGTTTTTGGTAAAACGAGCTAGCCGTTGCTTTTCGAATGCACAATTTGAAAAGGGAGGAAAGATTTAGGAAGACCGGAGTTTTACCAAATAAAACAGATGAGTACTCGCCGGTCCAGAGCAGTGCGGTGGTGAAGTAGGCTGGGGCATCTCGAGGAATAAACAGAAATGGAGAAAACCGCAAGCGTTTCGGTTTTGTGCTTCAGTCTTTCGATGGGTTAGGACTTTCAGGCAAAGGCGTTGTAGTTGAGGCTATCTGGGAAGTTTTCATTGTACTGTGAGTGGGGAATTTTTAGGAGAATGTTTGTTTGCAGATTTATCGAGTGGAGGCATTTTTATTTTTCTAGGGATGCTCAACTAGGTAATGAGCTTGAGAAGGTCCAGTGGATCCTTGGGAAGAAATTATGACTCATCCTTTTGCTTGCGAAGATGGACACAAACACTGAGAATCAGTGGCTAAAACTGGCACCTGACGATGAAGCTGGATGATGAAAAAGTAACTGATGTTCAGTCACCAATTATTGTTCGCGATGCTTGCTTTGTTGAACTTGTTTGATAATGTTTACCGATTTGTTCGCCTATGGAAGTTTGTTTTTGTGTGAATTGCACATCTTCCATTTCAATATTTGATTTCGGCACTAATTGAGCATCCCTAAATCAACCCGAGTGCATTTCGCACAAGCATCCCAAATGATTCGTTAACGCTGATTCGTATCAAAAATCTCTTCTATTAGAGTGGCACCCCTAATTGTAGCACTCTGTAGGTTATCCTTGCTTTGCTTTTACCTAAAATATCCCACCTAGAAAAAAAAATCCCCCAAATCTGAAGAGAACCGGAGGTCCTGCACTTTGTGTACATATCTTTGGCATTGAGCTGCGGCTAGGTACGGGGTAGTCCTCTTGAAGATAGTTCTCGTTGTTTTTGAGCCTCCTCATCGTGTACATGTGCATAAACAGGCTGCCGGATTACGACCAGCAAAAAGATTAAGGTATTACGTAGGATTTTGTTTTGTTTTGACTATGTGTGTACGAAAAATCCCCATCCAAATTGCTTCCTTCCGCTGGTCTGCTGTCGGTCGGAAAACTTGCATCCTCCCAATACATTGTTAAAGGCAAAGTCTTCGCCAGTTGGAGAGGGGACGCAGTTGTTCTTCGGAACCGGCGCAATATAATCGTAGTACACAAATCCGGAGCAGTTAGTGGGCTGCTGGAATAATTTCACGGTGAACAATGGAGCCTTTGATAATCGCATGTAACCAATGTAGGATTCCATTTTCCCAAACGCCGGTGGAAAGAGGGTCTCCAGCAATGTGTAGACTAACAGATCGATTGAGATAAGAGGATTGACTTTCACTTCAAGAGATACAGTCGAATGTTAATATGTTATGATGAGTTTCCGATTCGAACGAGCAAATGCCAGTGGAGCAATCTTTGATTTGAGAACGTTGTCAAGGGATCCTTCCAGGAGAAAATATCTCATCCATAGAAAATTGTAATCTTTACAGATCATAAGCCTATATGGGTGTAGACCAACTGAATAATCATGCATAGGAATAATGAACAATACGCTTGGAAATAGGATACAACAATCACTGGTAAAAAACTACAAGGTAAAGCCCCATTGGGTTGTTCGAAATGATAACGTAGGACTACGATACTAAATGCAATGTTCTTTGAATTAACCCTTTCAGGCCTAATTTATACAAGCATTTTGGAGAACTCTGATTGATTTGGTGCTCAATAACAAAGAAATGATTGAAAAAAGTAGGAAATATTTTTTTGAGATGTGCTGGGTCGTTTAAACTGTCCAAGTATTCAGAACTTAAGATCTACAGTTGTAACAGTAGCTTTTTCCGCTATACAATGTTATGATATGTATTTAAACATATTCGATGAATGTCCTAGAAGACCAACTGACATTATGAGATAATCTGGGGATATTCTATGCCAAACAAACTAACTTAACTTTGTATAGCCCATAAAGCTATTGTTACAATTGTAGACCTCAAGTTTTGAAGAACAGTTTGAATGACCAGAAACTAACAAGGTTATCCTATGATTTCTGTGGACGTTTCAGAATATTCATTAAATGTGTTTGAATATTTGTAGCTTTGTATAGCCCAAAAAGGCTACGGTTACTACCGTACATCTTAAGTTCTAAACTCAAGGTCAGTTTTTATGAGCCTGAACATCCCAAGATAATCTGATAATGACTGGTGAGCGTACAGAAGCTTCACTGAAGGTGTTTGAATACATTTCGTCACCTTTCATAGATTATAAAGCTAACTTAACGACTATAGATCCTTAATTCTGAACTCAAGGGCAGTTTTGGTTACCTAAAAAATCCCAAGATATCTCATTATATCGGATGACCTTCCAAAAAAATCACTTAATTTGGTCAAATACATATTGTTACTTTGTTTAGTCCAAAAAGCTGTAGATTTTAAATTTCAAATTCCAGGAAAGTTTGGATAACCTAGAACATCCGAAGATTAGCTAGCTTTACATAGCACAGAAAGCTTTTGTTACAACTGTAGGTCCTATGTTCTGATCTCAAGGATAGTTTGGATGACCTAGAACATGTCATATTGCATTATAAAGTTTTTTTTACTTTAATAATTTTAATTGAATATGTTTGAATATTTATTGTAACTTATTAACTAAAATGTACTGTTTTGAAATTGGAAATATCTTCTCAACATCATGGGATCCCAGTAGTGAACAGCAGTTTCTGCTAGAACCAAAGATGTGAAGAGAAAGTATCGATAGGCCCGATAGAGCTCGGCAAGTTATTAAATTGTATAGAAATAGTTTGAAATTGAGCGTAGGGCTTTGTTTTGGCAGTATTTCGAAGCAAACACAGACATCTTTGCCAAACATCCCACTACGCGGTAGGTCAAGGCAGGGACGGACCGCCACCTTGATTGGAAAAAATGTCTACATCTGATCGCGCTTAAACACCGTCAAAGGCACAGCATGGTTCTAGCGATCTGAAATCTCTGTTTTTACACTCCCTAAAGACCATATGTGATGGGAATCAATTTCCAATTAGAGGTTTTGGAAGCACAACTTCTTATTTTTACCAGTAATGTACTGGGATCCCATGATGTTGAGAAGATATTTCCAATTTCGAAACATTATAATTTAAATTTGGCGCACTGTACGCAATAAAAACATAATTAATTAGTTGTGTAAAATGTACTGTTACAACTGTAAATCTTACGTTCTGAAAGCCAAGACAGTTTGGATGATCCAGACCATCCCAAGATTATTTTCTTGTGTATTTTTACGTTCGAAAATATTCACTGAATATACTTGAATACGTGACGTAACTTTGTATAGCCCAAAAAACTACTGTTACTACCGTAGATTCCAAGTTTTGAACTCCAGGACGGCTTGGATTACCTAGAAGATCTCAAAGTTATAAAATAATGACTGTTGACCTTCCAAAGATTCATTGAATATATTTGAATACATATGGTCACCATATATAGCTCAAAAAACTACTTTTACAACTCTAGATCATATGTGTTCAAAACATTAAGGACAGTTTGGAGTACCTAGAATATCCCAAGATTGTCGCATTATGTATGTTGGCCTTCCACACTATTCAATAAATATTGTTAAATACATATTGTACCTTTGCACACTCCAAACACCTAATGTTACAATTGTAGATTTTATGTTCTTAACTCAAGGACAGTTTGGATGACCTAGATCATCCCCGTTTATGTCATAATGTTCTTTTACGTTCGAAAACATTCACTGAATATGGTTGAATACGTAGCGTAACTTTGTATAGCCCAAAGAGCTATAGTTACTTCTGTAGATCCTAAGTTCTGAACTCAAGGACAGTTTGGATGACCTAGAACATCATAAAGTTATCAAATAGTGACTTTTGACCTTTCGAAAGGTTCATTCAATATGTTTGAATACATATCGTAACCTTATGTAGCCCTAAAAGCTACTGTTACAACTGTAGATCTGAAGTTTTGAACTCAAGTACATTTTGGATGACCTAGAACCTCCCAGAAAGATATAAAAATATTTATCAACGAGAATTTAATAATACATATGCATATGTACAATATTAAATAACAACGCTGTACACTATTAATAAGGCATTTTTTTTTCTTCCTGAACTTGTTCATATTCAGGATGTCCTAGGTTGTCAATGAGGCCTTAAACTCAAATGGTTTTTATATTTTCCAGATAGAAAAAGTGATAGAAAATAAATTTGCCCAAGACAGTGTACACTTTTATTCAGTCTGTGTGATTTTAAACAGCCATTATCCTTTTGGGGTCACATCCCAAGTAACAATTTTAGTTTTATTCCAACCGTATAACACTTCTAACCGGCTTTGTTGATAAAACTACAATCAAAACTGTTTTGTCTACCAACACCTCTTCTATGCTTCTTTAAAGCCAAAATTTGTACAAAATGGCCCACTCTAAAGACGGTTGTGAAAACAAGTTGATAAAACCTTTATAAGAACATAAAGATTTTGAAATTGTTCTAGTGAAAGATGTTGTGACCACTTGAGGACCTTCATAAAACCTATTGGCTGCCATGAAAACCAGAATGCGGCCAAATGGCCACAGCACACTTCACTGTGAAATCGAGGTTGTTTTTTGTTGTTCTGCTTTGTTCGATTCTCTGCTCTTCTGATTAATTTAGCAGTAAAAAAAAAGGTAAAGTGTTGCGGAAAATTTTGTTTGCTATCAAAATATCCAAAACAAATTGTGTTTTCTACAACGTATTGTGCTCCAAATTTTATGCGCATTTATTTTTATGGTGAATATTGGCGTGATAAGTGCCAAAAAATAATGCGCCTCGGAAATTATGCGAATTTACAACTACATAGATCAAATTAAAAAAATATATTCGATAAATTAATCATGAATTTCCTGAGAAGTGCTTGGAATTAGATGAGATTATCTAAAAGAATGCCGAAATAAGTCTCCGATCTACAGTTTATTTGCATACCATTGAAAATTTGATGCATTTATTTTTCTTCATTTCAATTATTTCTTATATTTCAATATGGCGATTGGAAAAAAATCACAGTTTTGCCATAAAGCCAATTTTTTTTCGCAATGACTATTATAAAACTATTTGGTTTTATGGTGACTTTCTTCAATGCCAATTTGCCGTTCAATGCATTTACTGGAGACAAAATGGTTTTAAAATGCTTTTTCAACTGACCATAATAAGATAATATCAATGAGTCCTAAAACGGCATTTCAATACAGCATTTTACGAGTTCATAAAGTCGAAATAAAACCTTTGATAGGAGTAAAAGGAATTTGAGAAACAAGGTTTTAAGACCGTTGTAAACAAGCTGTGTAGGTTTTCATAAACCTGACTAAAATATGAAACCTATTGGCAGCTCTTGGTGCCACAGTAAAACCAAATTGATTTCAAGTGGCTGTCATAAAACATTAATAAAACTTAATAAACCAGGATGGTGTTAGCAATGTTACTTGGGATATGACCCCACAGGCCTGAAGGAGTTAATATACTTTTTAAGGCAAGGTTTAACATTTATAAATTATTCAATAGTATGTGACCCGAAATCAACAATGTTTTGTATTGAAATTGATGCGTAGAAATACTTCCGATCGATTAGTGTAAAAAATTTGAATATCTTTTGAGAAATGACTGAGATATTAATGCTCAAAACCTGACAACGTTTCGTGACGGTCGCAATGCGATTATTTTTTAATTGTACCCCAGTAGTCCTACGTCAAATAATTCTAATTTGCAGGTCTATCTTTGTTAGTGTTCACTTTAGCAATACAAATACGACAAATTATAAGAACGATCCAACGGTGTTGTGTTCCGAAGTTTTTCGCTATTTGAGCTCAAAATCCGGTAGGATGGAATACGATCTGGACGCCAAGATAAATAGAAATGAATTTATCAGCTCAGATTAAGGGCTTACGCTGAAGCATTCTCGACGGCAGCCATTACCTCAAAATTAAGAATTGATATAACTCAGAATCTGTACTAGATGTATTGGATATTTAATCACATTAGTTTGTATGCTTACTTGCTGTGAGCAATCTGATGTAGTTCGATTTGATGTTCATTCACAAGACTTCATAAGACTTCGACAATTCCTCTGCATAACAGTGATCAAATCCCCGACCTCTTTTGGCAAATTCGAAGGAAATGATAGCTGCAAGGAGGGGCCACTTCAATGTTAATTGCTTCAAAATAGTTTTCACAGTGGGAAGCATTGCCATTACAGTGCTTTTAATTACGAGTTTTAAAAAGTTGGCCATATCATCGTGTGAAAGTAGGCAGGCCAACGTGATGAGCCTATCTTTTCTATGGGTATAAGGCTGGTTCAAACTATCGATTCACCTTAACCCCACTTAATCTATTCCAAATCAGGTTCAGACTCTCCTCCCAAAATTCAAGCCCAATCATTTGCGAAGACTATACCACCTGACCTTTGAAGTTTCTATGAAAGGTACAATGGGAAAATCAACCTTTTTGTTCCCAAGTCTCCCCCGGGTGGTGCTAAATCGATGAGCTTGGGCATCAGTGGAAGCAAAGTTGCCAGAAGTCACGAAATGCATCTACTGAATCTTATTTTTACCAGGTCCCTCAGTCGTAGTTTTGGATGGATTGGCGTGGATTGTTCGTTACATTGTATTAAAGACTGTTCCAGAAGGTATATACACACCTTATTTTAACGGTCAATTTTTAATATAATGCAATATTTCAACATGTTTTGGCTGCGTCCTGTTGTTTGCACATTTCTGAATGACATAGCATCAAAAATGTGCTCAGTTTTGTGTTACCTATCAAAATGCTCGGTCTTACTCCGGAACAACGAAAAAGTATCGTGCACAAATGGTGCACTGTGAGCGGACTCTCCTTGAAAAAAATGGCCAAGGAAGAGGGTGTAAGCGTCGGAGCGCTACGATCTGCGATTCGAAAATATAGAGAACAGTGTACGTTTGAAGATGCGCCGAACAATGGTCGGAAATCCGGTCCTGTCAGTCCGGATATCGATAAAAAGACCAGGGATGCCTACAAGCGAAAACCAGCGATTTCCGTTCGGGATGTTGTGAAAAAACTAGGGACCTCGTCAAGTAACGTCATGCGTGCCAAAGAAAGACTTGGGCTAAAAACATACCGGAAGCAGAAAAAACCCAAAAGGAACCCAAAACAGGCCGCCTCCGTGAAACCACGGGCCCGCAAACTCTCTGATTCGTTTTTGTGTAGAAATTCTCGGTGTATAATAATGAACGATGAAACGTATGTGAAACTAGATTACAAAACGCTTCCCGGACCACAATTCTATACTGTTAGCGAAGACAAAGACACCCCCGGAACGGAGAAGGCAATTTTTACCGAAAAATTCGTTAAGAAGGTTATGGTTTGGCAGGCAATATGCGAGTGTGGTAAAACATCTAGTCCGTACATCACAACGGAGACGATGAACACTCAGAAATACGTTAAGGAATGTCTCCAGAAGCGATTATTGCCGATGATCAGGCAGCACGAAGGTCAAGTAGGGTTGTGGCCTGATGTGGCGTCATGTTATTACGCAAAGGACACTTTAGAATGGTACAAAAGTCAAAATGTATGTTCTGTGCCGAAAGACATGAATCCGCCGAACTGCCCGGAGGCACGGCCAATCGAGACTTTTTGGGCTTTAACTAAAGCAAAGCTTCGAAAATTCATAAAACCAGCGGACGACATCCAAAAATTTAAAAAAAGATTGGCCAAAAGTGGTCAAAATGGTGGAAAGTACCACTGTGCAGAAGCTAATGGGTCATGTTTGAGGAAAAGTTAGGAGTCTTGGCTATGATTAAATATTTTGATTATATGAGAGTAAAATATCATATAAAACACAAATACAAATATGATTTGTCAAATAAAATTATTAAAACTAAAAAAACATGACTTTTATGTTCTTTTGAAACTGTGCTTATACTTTCTGGAACAGTCTATATTAGACGATTATGTAACTAAATGTATTATTGTGTAAATTTTAAATTTCAATCACAATTTTAGTGAGCGAGATAAGGCGCTATAACCTTGGCAAATTATTGCCAGATTTTTGGTTCAAATGCCAAAAGTCCACCCACAGGCAAAAGGAGCATAAACTTATTTTTCTTGCATCTACGCTCCCAACTATAAAATACAAATTATCACATTATTTAACTCTATATGGAAGCACCTCCCGTACGGTCCACGCTTTCTTCTTTCCCTTGATTCGAAGATGTAGAGCAATTTCAGACACTCTTTTCTGGAATCGTTCTACTTCTTGGAATCCTCTCTGCGGCACATGCTACGCAGTTGGCCTGGCCGATAACAAAAAAAATGATGTTTTCAAGAAGTCGTCATTTTCCAGGATTCTTTCAAGAATTGGCTGCGTTAGTGTTAGATTAGATTACATAGATTAGATGTTCAAGCAGGATACCAATATGAGCAAAGCTATAACTCCGAAATCGAGATTGGCATCGACTCTAAGATATTTGACTACAGTTAAAACATTTTTGTTACTAAACAAATTCAGTTTAGTGGATTTGAAAATGCTCGATAATCGCCGGAGACAGTCACACATCCTTGATGTATTTATTCTGCTTGGGAAGATCAACTATTGGCAAAATAATAATCGAGACAGTGGATGCTAAAGGGTGATACGGTCAAAATTTGGTCAAGGGAAAACGCGTGTAAATCGGTGAAATCGTTTATTTAAAAAATCAAATAAAATTTCTTTTTCAAGTTCAATTAGTATAAAATTCAGGAAAAATATTCAGTTAGGCTTCCGCTTTTCCAAATCCGAATTGCCGGGCCTTACGCTTGAACCCTGCCATCAGATTTTGTACAGCCACCTTGTCCACCTTCTTCGCCGCAGAAAGCCAGTTTGCCTTGAACTGCTGCTCGTCCTTAGCAGTTTTTTTGGTCTTCTTTAGGTTCCGCTTGACAATAGCCCAGTATTTCTCAATTGGGCGGAGCTCTGGCGTGTTGGGAGGGTTCTTGTCCTTGGGAACCACCTGCACGTTGTTGGCGGCGTACCACTCCATGGCCTTTTTACCGTAATGGCAAGATGCCAAATCCGGCCAAAACAGTACGGAACAACCGTGTTTCTTCAGGAAAGGCAGCAGACGTTTATTCAAACACTCTTTCACGTAAATTTCTTGGTTGACAGTCCCGGAAGCTATGAAAATGCTGCTTTTCAAGCCACAGGTACAGATGGCTTGCCAAACCAGATAGTTCTTTGCGAACTTTGACAGTTTCGTGTGCTTGAAAATATCTGCTACCTTTCCCCTTCCTTTTGCCGTATAAAACTCCTGTCCCGGAAGCTGCTTGTAGTCGGCTTTGACGTAGGTTTCGTCGTCCATTACCACGCAGTCAAACTTCGTCAGCATCGTCGTGTACAGCCTCCGGGATCGCGCTTTGGCCGTCGTATTTTGTTTATCATCGCGATTTGGAGTCACTACCTTTTTGTAAGTCGATAGTCCGGCTCGTTTTTTTGGCTCGATGCACGGTTGTAGACGATACACCCAGCTTATTTGCGGCATCTCGGAGAGATAGGTTAGGGTTTCGCTTGAAACTACCGGCAACTCTCTTTGTCGTCTCAGCGGCTTCCGGTTTTCGATTTCCCCCCGATCCAGACTTCCTGGCTGTCGACAAACGTTCCCCAAACACTTTAATTACATTTGTAACGGTTGATTTGGCAACTTTTAGCGATTTTGCCAACTTTGCGTGCGAGTAGCTCGGATTTTCGCGATGCGCGAGCAAAATTTTGATACGCTGCTCTTCTTGCTTGGACGGCATTTTGACAACTGAAGAGTGAATTCCAAAATCAAAATAGGAGCAACATTCTACACACACACACCTTCAAAATGAGGGGTGTTCAGGTTTTTTAAATGCAAAATTGAAAGAAATACGTCAAGTTGATATTGACCAAATTTTGACCGTATCGCCCTTTATATTCTATTAAATACGTAAATTACATCCATACATTCAATAACAAAGGGCACGGGAGGAATACAGGGTGCCAGACGAAGTGTAGGCTTGATGCGGGATTCGTGGTTATCTGGCCCAAGTCATGGATGACAATTATGCCTTCCTTGATGGAAATCTTCAGATCGAGATCAGCAAAGGTCTAATTATCTTCCGACAGTTACAGGGAGCTTGCTTACTCTATTTTTAACAAACCACCAGACGGAAATCCTAATGTGTATTGCTTACTGTTCATTTCCTGTAATAAGAGCGTTTCGTTAGAAGGAGATTCTCTATCCTTGCCGTGGGTTTCGTGTAAGTGATTATGCTTACGGGCCCCCCCCCCCCCGTTTTTGGCCCTTCATACAACGGAATAGTGAGGATTACAGGTATGTACAGTTTGATCTTGCCATTAGGAGAAACTGTACGCCATAGCAAGTCCTGCACTGGTGGTGGCTTCCTATCACATCAAATCACTTCACATCACTTATTCGATTATTTCATACTTGTTCAAATGGCTTTCAAAAGGTGGACAGTTCAACTCAGAATTATGTCGTTACGTAACACAAGTGTGCATTCAAAACTAGCAAATTTTAAATACATACTGTTATCTCAAACAAACTCAAAGGTAGTGAAACAAAGCTAAGCAAAGATGTTCAGAACATCAGGGAAGTTCTTCAGAGTACTTTATGGAAGTTCTTAAAAAAACCACAAAATTTTTTTTGGGAAAATTTGGGGGGAGATCTTAAAATTTTTTGAGATTTTTTTTTAAAAAATTTTTAAAAAATTTTTTCAAAAAATTTTTTTGTTTTTTTTTAAAAAAAAAAAAAAAAATTTTTTTTAGATTTTTTTTTTCTATGGTGACGCTTATCGTTGGAGTTTCCTACGTTGTGTTGCGTTCTTTTTGGGTCTACTTCGCTTGGGAACCACAATATTCACATGAGCGACTTTCGGGTTGATTTCTCCGCTACGATGCATGCAATGTACAATAAGACGCCGTTCACCATCAAATTCGGACTAAATTGCAATCACAAAACTAAACTTTTATTAATATGCGACGGGAACAATCGCGTTAAAACCGTACCATGTAAAAAATCTACCAACAGACGATTGAACCTTTTACTTAAATACTACTGACGGTCGGGTAGTCAAGCAGCCGAGTGCATGCGGTGCTGCCAGATCAACTGGGCGAACGGAGCGAAAACATATTTCGCATATGTTGTGCGGGAGCTGCTGTCAAAGAGCATACAAGTTGCACATTTAGCTCGAACATACCGCCGCCTTGGATTACATTCAACACAAATCAAAACAAAATTTTACAATACAAATCTACACTATCTATAACAATCGTTCTTTATAAACAATATTTAATTTCCTTCGTCAGGAGTTGCTGGGTCTTCGTGTTGCTGCATTGGCTGATTATTATCTCCCTCTGGAACCGGAACCGCTGGAGCAAATGGCAGGATGCACACTTTAGCGATCGGACGTTTGATAATTCCCTTGGCAGTACGAAGCGTAACAACTCTGGTGATTTGGTCCTTTCCCGGATGAAGCTCTACAATTCGAGCAAGAGGCCAACGGGTTGTTGGTTGCTGCTCATCCACTACGATAACGAGTTTGCCGGGAAATTTGTCATCGTTCCTGAAAAAGCATTTGGTGTCTCTTTGAAGCTCCTGGAGATATTCAGCCTGCCAATGCTTCCAAAATTGCTGGATGAAATGATTGTTTTGGGTTAAGACTGAAGTTTCCAGTAGGAGTCTAGCTGACTGGTCGGAATGCTGCGAAGGTTTGGGTCGGGCAGGGCTTGCATCGACGTACCGATGAGGAAATGCGCCGGTGTTAGTGCAGCTAAGTCGTTCGGGTCCTCGTTCAATGGAAGCAACGGCCTTGAATTCATGATAGCTTCAATCTGCGAAAGAATTGTACTCAAATCTTCGTAAAAAAGACGTGAAGAACCAATTTGTCGGTACAGATGCTTTTTCGCTATCTTCACCGCTGACTCCCACAGGCCGCCGAAATGGGGAGCTTTTGGAGGTGTGAGGTGCCAAGTGATTCCTTCAGATGCACAAAAGGAATGGATTTCAGAGAAATTCATCCGAGGAACTTCAAGGAAATTCTTCAGAGGCACTTCAGGGAGATATTTCAGCGACATCTCAGGGAAGCTCTTCAGAGAGCTTCAGAGAAAGTTCTTCAGAGAGCTTCAGAAAAGTTCGCCATGGAGCTTCGGGAAAGTTCCTCAGAGGCTTTTCAGGGAAGTTCTTCAAACGATTTACAGAATACTTCGGGAAGTTCTTCAGAGAGCTTCGGGGAAATTCTTCAGAGAAGTCCAGGGAAGTTCTTCTGAGAAGTTCAGGGAAAATCTTCAGAGAAGTAAAGGGAAGTTCTGCAAAGAACTAGTTTACTTTGATATTTAGAAAGTTGAAAATTGTGTTACCTCCTCTTATATTTGTAACTTTTATTTTTGTTTTTGTAACTTCGGTAACTCTTGACTTTTACTACTCGTGTCAGCAATTTGAATATTAACGATCGTTTAGAAATTACCAAATACTACAGCGCATTTGGTCCCAAAGACAGCTTCCAAATTCAGAAACTAAAATCAGTATTTTTGGATCGCAAATCTTTCTGTTTTTCTACGGGGTGCAAAGCTCGCATCGATGTTAGATAATTCGTGTATAATATCTTTGGAATATTGTGATACACAATTTCAAACATTATTCAGATACATTGCTTGAATATTACATCAACATACTTTGAACTGTTACATTACAATACTTTTATTTTTTTTTTTTGTTTGAGAGAAAAACTCATTTTTTTTTTTTTTAAAAAAATATCAAAAAAAAAAAACCACAAAAAAAATAATAAATTTACAAAAAAAAAAGAAAAAAAAATAGTGGGGGGTGGGTGTGTTTGGGAGTGGGGTTTTTTTTTTATATTTTTGGTGGGGGGGGGGGAAAAGAAAGAGGAAAGCTCGATTCAAAGTAAATCTGGACGCACGGTTTAATACACCACCGCGTCCCTGGTGGTTGGAACAAAAAACGTTTGACAGGCATTTGTTGATGTTTCATTGACAAAGAAATTGGTGAAAAGTTTTTCTCGATTGATCGACGCATCTCGAAATTACGGATCATGGAACTTGAGAAAAGAAAATTAATTGTGCACAAACATCTAGAGAATCCTTCGTGGTCTGCCTCAAAAATAGCAAAAGTGTTAAAATTCCCAAAGTCAACGGTGTGTCTTGTAATCAAACGTTACAAGGATACTCTGAGTGTGGATAGAGCACAGCGCATCTATCATAAAAGTGGCACTAGGGACAAAGAGCTGAGGAGAAAGGTGTTGAGGTACGTGAAAGGCAACCCAGGTGTCTCCATACGTGATTTGGCAAAGAAATACGATTCCAACTTTTCCACCGTGCGTAACATCCTTTCAAGAGAAGGATATAAGTCTTTTTGTGCCAGTAAACATCCGAATCGCTCCCTGAAACAAAATTTAGTGGCCAAAAAGCGAGCACGATTACTATACGAACGAGTTTTGACGAAATTTGATGGCTGTATTTTAATGGATGACGAAACATATGTCAAAATGGATTATAAACAAATCCCCGGACGAAAATTTTACCTGGCAACTGGTCGTGGGGATGTCCCTTCCAGGTATAAATTTGTTTTTGCTGATAAGTTTGCTCGGAAACTAATGATTTGGCAAGGAATCTGCAGTTGTGGCCTTAAAACCAAGGTTTTCATCACATCTCACACAATGACGTCGAAGGTTTACATTAAAGAGTGTCTGAAAAAGCGGATTTTACCCTTCATTCGGCAACACAAGACCAACGTTATGTTTTGGCCGGATCTAGCCAGCTGCCACTACTCTAAGGAGGTACTAGAATGGTATGCTGCAAACAATGTTAATTTCGTCGCCAAAGAGATTAATCCTCCGAATTGCCCTGAGTTCAGACCGATCGAAAAATATTGGGCAATTGTCAAGCGAAAACTTCGAGGATGCGGTAAAGAAGTGACAAATGCACAACAAATGCGTTTAAAGTGGAATAAGTTCGCCGGTACAGTGTCACCAGCGACTGTGCAGATCATGATGGCATCGATCACAAGTAAAGTGCGACAGTTCGTTCGAAACGGTGAAATGTAATAACTTGTTATATATCGTTTGAAAGCTGAATAAATACCCTTTTGTTTGACGTTTTGATCAACCGTGTATGTTGTTTAATTCTTGAGTTATGATCACTTGAATGCGTCCAAATTTACTTTGAATCGGTTGGTACACAAGACGGAGCCGAACCGAATAGTGCGAGAAGTCATAAATTACCCTTTATCAGCCGACGTCCAGCCAGACGGGTTTCGTTGCTGGCAAAAGTGAAAATTCACTCATAAATAAAGTTTGTAAGCTCGTTACCACGTTTGAGGGAAATTTGTGCTGGAAAGATGACTAGACCGGCACGGACTGGTGATGGTTCGAGTGATTTTCGTTTTCGATAGAATGTGACACTTTGAGGGCTTTCCGAGTTCACCTTAAACTTTTGTGGCGGCATACAGCATAATACTTGCATACGGGTTCTAGGTTACAGTGCTGTGAAAAATCAGTTCGACTTAGTCGGGTGAATTTACCGATATCTTGTTCTTGAATTTCTGAATATAGTGCTGATGAATGCCTTGGCTAATTGTACACTCTTTTCCAATAAAGCTCATTTCCCTAAATTTGCTATCGAGAGTGTTATATTCAATGTAATATTTTCAAATGATGATCAATGCAGAGTATTATTTGAATATTCCGATATTCGCTCTCACGTCTTAGATGTTAATGTTAGAGCAAACATAGTGAGGCAAATTTTTGAAAATAGTCAAGCACAACAATTTTATGACAAATAATATTTTGAAAATCATCTTCTGGAACGAGTTATCGGCAAATGAATCGCACTGAGTCCAGATGACTATTTACGACACTGCTTGGTAATGACGATACGGCATCCTTTTTCGCTTCGCCTCTTCAAGTTTTCTTCGCTTTGTTTCTACTTTGTGGGTAGTAAACGGCACAACAGTGTGATCGGTTTGTGAATGTGCGAATGTCAATAAATCCACTCAGTTTTTATATGCCAGCCAAGCAATCTTCGCATGGGCAGTGTGTCTTGAGTCGATATTTTTTTTTGGTTATTTCTTCTTTCAGTTGCAACAGGGGATGTAGCTCAGATGGTAGAGCGCTCGCTTAGCATGTGAGAGGTACGGGGATCGATGCCCCGCATCTCCAAGTATTTTTTTACATTGATATTGGAAGGTGAAAGTTCTACTACGGTATTTTGAGCATCAGTATCAGTCAATGGATGACGAACGGCTAGATGCTTTTCCAAGTTGGGTTTCAAGGGGGGAAGGAACATGGGAGGGGGGGGCCAAAAAGGTTTTGCCAGTTCAGGGAGCTTGTTTACGTGGACTTAGAATATTTTCGCTGAGATCGGTTTGCAATTTTGTGCTCTAAATTTATTATGATTGAAGTAAAATTGCCGGAAAAGAGTCACCAGTGCTTATTTTTACATAGACAGAATACGGAAAAATCCAATGAAAAATTCGTTTGAGCGGTTCAAATGTTAACAGTAACAAGCTCTCTGAACTATCAAAAAAGTAGGTTAATACATTCCGTGCAGAATAGAAGAGTTGTAGAGTGATGATGGCATCAAATTCACCTTATCAATGTTAGTGTCCATTTTCAAAACATCAAATTACTGATCAATGGCACAACACTCCATTATTAGGATTTATTAGCTTGGGGACAGAATCGATCTTGTTGGCAGCATACCACTCCAGAACCACTTTGGAGTAGTGGCAGCTGGCCAAATCGGACCAAAAGATGACTTTGCCCCTATGCAAGCGGATCAACGGCAATATACGCTTTTTTCTTCGATGTAAACTTAGGATGTCATGGTCGAGGATGTGATGTTTTCAGGCCACAGCTGCAAATTGCTTGCCAAATCATGGCCTTCTTCGCGAACTTGTCGGCAAACACGAACTTGAATCTTCCCGGCAAATCCCCACGTCCAGTCGCTATGTAAAACTTTTCAGCGCCAACATTTGATTAAGGCGAATCTGCTTTTGTAAACAAACATTTTGTCTGGTAATTTATCGGAAGTTGAATACAATTCCTTCAAATTGAATATATCAGCGGATAGAGATAAAGCTTCTCCTCCTCCTTAAAAAGTGCTTAATTTGTATTTGTGACCTTTTGTTCTAGAGAAAATGACTACGAAAGCCATTGTTTACATAAGCAGATTAGCCCTAATATAATATTGGCACTGTTTTGAGCGGGAAGCTGCTTAAAATCGAGTTCGACGTATGTCATCGTCATCAATCAAACTGCTGCCCTTGTGTTTTGTCAAAACACGGTCGTACAAGAGCCTTGCGCGCTTTTTGTGCACGGAATTCTGCTTCATGCGCCGGTTCGGATATTTACTGGCTTTGTACGACTTGTATCCTTCCCTGACAAGGATGTTCCGAACCGTTTGAAAGTTGGCTTTGTACCTTCTGACCACATCTTGGATCGAAAGCCGGGGTTGGCTTTAAGACTAATACTGATATCCCTGGTTCCAGTTTTTTTGGAGGAAAAAAAAGGCCCTTCTTGGTTTTTTATTTTTTTTTTGGGAAAATAAAGAAAAAAAAATGTTTTTTTTTTTTTTTTTTTTTTTTTTTTTTTTGAAAAAAAAAGGTTTAAAAAAAAAAAAAATGGGAAAAAAAAAAAGAAGTTTGGGGTGGGGTGTGTGTTGGTTTGGGGGGGGGGGGGGGGGGGGGGGGGGGGGGGGGGGGGGGGGGGGGGGGGGGGGGGGGGGGGGGGGGGGGGGGGGGGGGAGGAGAGGGGGGGGGGGGGGGGGGGGGGGGGGGGGGGGGGGGGGGGGGGGGGGGGATATTGCGTTTTCAGGATTTCAGAGGTAGAGAAAACAACGATGAATGCAGTTTAAGCGTTTATTCGCGATATAAAATAGTCAGACAGACTAAAACTCGACAAAACTATTACCGACAAAAGGCGATACTACCTGCTCATAGTTTTACTATTTTTATACTGAATGGCAGTGGTGCCAGATAAAATTAACATTCGATTGTACATAGGTATACATACACAACATTTCTTCTCTCCTTTCTGAATGTGGCTTCTACGGTGTGCACTTCACGGGAGGGCGGCGAACTCTTGTCGAACGACGCACGATGGAGGGAGATGCATCTGCATCTTGTTGCACTGGACCACCGGTTGGCGTATAGAACTCTGGAGAAGTTGGTTCGGCTGGAGTACTTCTCGGATTCCTCGGATTCGGCGGAGTTGATGGTTCCCTCGGAACTGTAATACCATCGTCGAATAGCTCAACAGTTACTCGCCGTGGTGCGTCTTGCTGGCTAATCTCTTTCGCTTCGGGTGCTTCTTCCATCAGACGACCGTTTGCATCAAGTTTTGAACGAATTTGATCGATGTGACGTTTGTATCGTTTCCCAGAATAGTCGATTTCGTAGTGCAGATCTCCAATTCGTTCCGCAATCACACCAGGAATCCATCGATCCATGCGGGAGTTACCGGATAGAAAATAAACCGGTTGACCCGCATTAAACTGGCGAAAAGTTTGCTCGAAATTCGCTTGCTGCTTTGCCATGACTCTCTGGTGAACATTGTCGGGCTTGAGTAGATCAAAACGCGTTCGGAGGTTTCGCCCTTGAAACAGCATGGAAGGCGATTCTCCAGTGGTTGCATGAGGAGCCAGACGATACTGCTGCAGAAAATTGTTCAGGTTCGATTGCAACGTAGATGCATTTGTTCCCATTGCCTTGAGTGCCTCCTTTGTCGTCTGAACATATCGTTCGGCCTGACCATTTGTTGCGGGATGGTAGGGGGCCGAAAGCTTATGGAACTTTACTCCACTTTTCTGTAAAAACAACTTGAACTCGTTAGCCGTAAATTGTGGACCATTGTCGGATACAACGGTAACTGTAACGGGAAAATAGCTCGTCCATAATTCCAATCGTTGCTTCTGCTGTGGTAGATGCAGTGACCTTGACCTCCAACCATTTACTGTAGGCGTCGACTATAATCAGCAGCATTGAGCCTGCCACCGGACCAGCATAATCAATATGTATCCTTTCCCAGGGCCCTTTGGGATACTGCCAATGATGTTCGCTGAACTTTGGGGGAGCATGCGCTTGGCGAGCACACTCGGAGCAAGATTTAACTATTCTTTCAATGTCCACATCGATGCCTGGCCAGTAAACAAACGATGTGAAGTGTGTGTGTGTGACGTGAAGATCATTCAACACTGTCGAGCGCAGAACAGCCGGTACAACTACTCGATACTCAAAAAGCAAACAGTTTGCAGCAAGTGTGTACTTCGACTCTGGTGCTTTGTAGCCAGATCGTGTTAAATCGGTGCCGGCTTCCAAAAACTGGACGATCTTACCTAGACTGGGATCTTTGCGCGTTTCACGAGCGATGTGTTCGGCGCGAATCGGTAGTTGTCCGATCTGATGAAGGGAAAAAACATCGAATTCGTCTTCACAAATATCTCTTCCCTCACGGAAAGACAGTTTACCTATCTCGTTACTTGCAAGTGTTTGTGGAATTCGAGAGCAGTAGTCTGCGTTTACGTTTTCTTTCGTAGATTTGAACACAACATCGAAATTGAAGTGTGCCAAATAGTCAGCATAATTAGCCATTCTGCTGATGCACATGATCGGAAGCGACTTCGTCGGATGTAGGATTTGACTCAGCGGCTTGTTATCCGTGACCAGAGTAAATCGTCGAGCGTACAGGTAATTAAAAAACTTTTTGACTGCCCATACGATGGCGAGAGCCTCTGTATCTATCTGTGGATAGCGCTGCTCGGTGGGAGACATAGCGCAGCTTGCGTAGGCGATCGGTCGTTCCAGGTTACTTTCCAATCGGTGGGAGAGAAGAGCGCCTAAGCCGGTTTTACTGGCGTCCGTCGCCAAGATCAAGGGAAGGTCCGGATCATATTGCATCAGGACTTGTGGCGAGATGAGGGCTGATTTGATGTCTTCGTAAGCGGCGATCTGCTCCGGCTCCCACACGAATGAATTCCCTTGCAACATGTCACGCAGACAACGAGATCGTGTGGAGAGATTGGGAATAAAGGCGTTGTAGTATGTGGCTTTTCCCAAAAACAGTTGTAGGTCATCCACATTCGTCGGACGAGGTGCGTTGCGAATAGCTTCGATGTGTTGGTCCGATTTATGCAATCCGTTTGCATCGATTTTGTGGCCCAAACATTCGAGAACCGGGGTTCCGAATACACATTTCGATCGGTTTAAGCGTAAACCGTGGTGCCTCATTCGGTCGAAAACTGCTGTGAGAGCGATCAGCAGATTCTCGAAATTGTCTGCAAAGACTATAACGTCGTCATAAAAATTAATTACATTGGACAAACCTTGAAGCACAGCTTCCATGCGACGTTGCCAGATCGCCGGGATGTTGGCTGCTCCGTAGACCGCTCGTGTCGGACGAACCAACCCATGTGTTGGTGTGTTCAGCGTGAGGATGTGTCGGAACTCTTCGTCAATGGATAGGTGGGTATATGCATCCGTCACGTCAAGATGACAGAAAAGACTTGCTCCCCTCATTTTGTGGAAGATGGATTCAATTTTGGGAATCGGGTGTTCGTCAACGATCATCCGGGGATTTACTGTTGGCTTGTAATTTCCGGTGATTCGCAGTTTTCCATTTTTCTTAACTACAATGTGGGTGGGGGACGCCCACTCGGAGTAGTCGACTCTCTCGTACACGCCTGCAGCTAGCTTCTTATCGATTTCCTGAGCATACTTGTTCCTCAGTGCCAGTGGAACGTCACGAGCTTTGGCGAAAACTGGAACTGTCCCCGGTTTCAGATGCACGGAGGCAGGAGGTCCTATCATCTTGCCGGGAGTTTCACTGAAGACGTTTTCGTAGTTTTCCAGCAACTGTGATGGAGACTGTTGTTGATGCTTCAGTAACGTAGAAGAGGTAGATACAAGTGAATGCACCGCGTCACCTTGAGTGAATAGCTCGTTTAGGTTCACTTCACTTGCAAATTGGGCAATCCACTCTCTACCACAAAGGGAATCATAGTCACCGGACACGACGTACAAATCCAGCTTGCGTGTTGTCGTTCCGATACTGACGTTGACTGGCAGACGACCCAAACACTGAATTTTGTGACGGTCTGTTTGTAGTAGTGTGAAGGAGGGTTTGATCGTCCGTAGTGTAGCTTCATTGATGATTCCGCAAGGAGCTCCGGTGTCCACTTCCATATCCAGCTTGCGTCCGTCGATGATGACGTCGATCACTAGCTTACTAGATGTGGTGACGGAATGAATTTTTCCCAGCGACTGCACGACGTCCACTTGCATGGTAGGTTCCTCCGATTCTACTGTGAGGTGGATTGATCCTGGTAATTCCGCTTTGCTGCTCTGCATACTTTAGCGATGTGGCCTTTCTTCTCGCAATTATAGCACGTCACATCATGGAACTTACACATGCTACGAGGATGATTACCACCACATCCATTACACACACTCTGGTCGTGTGCTGAATTTTCGCTCCGATTTGACTTGTGCGACTTTTGTTGATATGACGAGGAGGAGCTGCCTGGGTGTGCTCTCCGTGTTTTCGGTCGCTCATAGCCCAGCTTGTTGGTTGCTTCTGGAGTCAACGATGATCTAGCCGTACGCACTTCCTTGGCCGTGTTGCGAGTAGCCTCGAGGGTATGTGCAACTTCAAAAGCGTCTTTGAACTTCGTCGGTTTCTTGGCGATAATCTCGTCAAACATCTCTCGCGAATCTAGGCCGTGCAAGAGCTGCTCAATCAGCATCCTATCGAGAAATTCACCATACTCGCAACATGCAGCACCTTGTTTGAGCCGTAGAACAAAGCTCGAAACTGACTCGTCTGTCCGCTGTACGATTTCTCGGAATTTGATGCTCTCCACGTACTTGTCCTTTGCTTGGTCAAAGTGGTCGACTAAAGTTTTTCGGAGCTCATCATACGGGACATCTGCCGGATTCCTTGGACTCACCAGAAACTTGATGGCATTGTTCAGATCCGTACCCATATGCACCCGAGCATAATGAGCGTATTGTGCTTCAGGGATTTTGCTCAATTGCAGAGCCCATTCAAAACGGCTGAAGTAGTCCGACACAGAAGTGTTGTCCGAAGACCGAAACTTGGAGACAGAAAACGAAGGTACCTTGGCGTTTGACGCTGTCTCGGCTGGGGCGGGATTCACTGGTACCAAATTCGCGATGGAGGATTTCAAGGCATCAGCTAGCAGCCGCGTTAGAGATTCCATTATCTCCGGGGTCGCCATTGTGTTTTTCGCAGAATCGAAACGTACGCGTTTTACTTTCGACCGGAAAATTTGCCTCTGAATCCCACTTCTGACACCAAATATTGCGTTTTCAGGATTTCAGAGGTAGAGAAAACAACGATGAATGCAGTTTAAGCGTTTATTCGCGATATAAAATAGTCAGACAGACTAAAACTCGAGAAAGCTTTTACCGACAAAAGGCGATACTACCTGCTCATAGTTTTACTATTTTTATACTGAATGGCAGTGGTGCCAGATAAAATTAACATTCGATTGTACATAGGTATACATACACAACAGTGCAGATCGGGAGAGGAGCTTCAGGAGCGCCACTTCCAAGGCACGATGAAGCATGGAGGAGGAAAGGTGATGGTCTGGGGGTGTTTTTCGTGGGGTGGAGTGGGAAGCATTGTGAAAATCGACGGGATAATGACGGCAGATTCTTACATCAACATCCTGCGAGAAAATCTGGAGGTTTCGCTGATCCAGACGGGCCTTGAAGAGAAGTTCGTATTCCAGCAGGACAACGACCCGAAGTATACTGCCAAGAAGACCAAGTCTTTCTTCCGGTCTTGTCGGATCAAACCGCTGGAATGGCCTCCACAAAGCCCGGACCTCAATCCCATCGAGAATTTGTGGGCGATTCTCGATGCCAGGGTTGACAAAACTGGTGTTACCAATAAAAATAACTATTTTGAAGCCCTGGAGCGCGCCTGGGAAGAGCTAGATCCACAGCACCTAAAGAACCTGGTCGAGAGCATGTCGAAGCGCCTGCAGGAGGTCCCAAAGGCCAAAGGAGGACACATCAATTATTGAAATGCTTTTATTTTACTTTAATTTATGTTTTCTGTAGCCTAAATGAAGTGGGCACTTTATTTTGTCACTGTTTTTTTTTTTCAACACTAATTGATTTTGTTTTCTTTGAGTAAAACTCCTTTTTTTTCAGTATTCCATAAGTGAAACTTAAAAAGAATATAAAAAATAAGATAATAAAAAAAATACAGTGTGTTTACTTTAATTTGAACCAAGTAAATGAGAGAAATTGAAAAAAACGATGAGGTGGGCACTTTATTTTGCCTATCAGTGTAGATCCGCAGATTCCTTTCCACACTCATGGTTTCATTGTAGGTTTGAGCACTCGACAAACTGTTGTTTTCGGCATCTTCAGCACTTTAGCCAGCTTGGAACTGGACCACTCTGGATTTTCCAGGTGTTTGTGCACAGTATTTTTTCTTCTTTCGGGTGCTCAAAGCGAGATGCAAAAAGCTTTCTGCTGTCATTTTGATTTTTCATGTGAAATAATTTTTTAACAAGTGAAAATTGCTTTTTGTTCAACTCCTTCAACTCAGTTTTGTGTTCAGCCGACGTTCAGTAAAACATAGCTGGATGTAATGGGTGCTGCTCGTTGCTAGCTGCCTATTTGGACTTTCCAGATTCTATACATTATCAAGGGGAATTCAGATAAGTATCCTTTATATGTTTTAGACCCAATTAGTTTCAGCTTCGCAGAGTAAAATTTAAAGGTGAAAATACAGGACCTTAGCTCTGGGCTGCAGGAGTGCGAATGTCATCATGGCAGGAGTGCGGATGTCAAGAGGCAGTAGGAACGGGGGCAGTAGGACAATCCATTTGCCCTCTTCGTTGAGTTGAGGATTTCAGAATTTTTGACAGCCCTAATTCGCAATAGTATTTAGAAATTCGTGAAAAATCAACGTTTAAACTCATTGTTTTTTTCAATTGGCTTTTAGGCTCTGATCATTAATTACTCAATATTTGATGTAAATGCAAGCCAGATATCGCTGAAATCTGGTCCGTTGTATGAAAGTATTAAGTATTATATGTATATTGATCGTTGGGAGTGACGAAGCTAAGAAAGTTAATGCACTCCTTTGTTGTCCACACAGGCGTTTCCTACTTGTATTTAATTACGTGTCCGATCCAAAAAACCCGATCAGGCTATTAGCATCGAGCAATGCCCATAACCTCCAGCTGAAGACTGAAGACACGGGTATCGTTCAATCGCACAATTTCTTCATAATCCCACTAGAAGCACAGAGAGTCCAGTTGATAATTAGCACTCCACGACCAACCCGGTAGCCACTCTGGTCTCTCTTCAAATGTCGACCAACCCGGTAACAACTTGACAGCTCCAGAGTAAAGTCATTGTACCCCGATAATCTTGGCTGACTGGTTCTGTCAAATCGAATGAATCCTAGAACAAATTATCAATTGAACGTATTTACATCGACTGTTATTTTCAAAGCTGCGAAGCTCATATTCGTACTTGATGAATATAATACTGACGATATATTATGGAGAGTGTGAGGTGTTTAGTGGAATACCTGTAACTAGAAAATAAGAAGAATGATTAATAATTTCCATTTAATTCCAACTACCTTTATTGCTTATCTTGACAGATACGCCTATTTCGTCTACAATGTGCAGACTTCTTCAGCGTCGTGTACTTATACTCGACTGAAAGAAAACCTTCGCCACCTGCCGTATTTATCCTATTTTCTAAATACAAACACTTGTACTTACAGCTAACATTTCTTGTATCTAACCTATCCTGAGTCCAAAACAAATATTATGCTTGATATCTACCTCGCTTTTTCCTTATACCTAACCTGATTATTCCGTAGCAGCGGGTGTTCCACTGCGTCGGTTTTGATGTCGTTTAGGTATTAAGTTAAAGAGCCATGTGTACCCGTTACCTTGGTCTTTGTTTAGTGGATTTGTGTTTTGTTGTTTGTTGATTTCTAAGCTTTCTGCGACGTCTAATTTCCAGGGTGTAGAGGTAGTCCGTAAGATTGTGATGTCATTCGTCGTTATGTCGTGATTTTCCGTGAAGATGTGTTCTGCAACTGTCGATTTGAAGTTATGTTAAATTCCTTTGTCACTCTGTTTGACAGCCTCAGTCACCTCCCCTAGATGCTTTTTGAACCTTGTTGCCAAGGTTCTCTTTGTTTGACCTACATACATTTTGCTGCAGTGTTTACACTTAATTTTGTATACCCCTGCTCTGCCTAATACATCTATTGAATCTTTGGTGGAGCCTAACGACGATACCAATTGGTTGTTCCTGCTAGAGAAAACTAAGTCCAAGCCAAATTCCCTAAGCTAATATGCTAATTCTTTGGCTTTTCCGGTTTTATTGAGGGGAAAGGTCAACATTCGGTGGATCATGTGGTGGAAAGTGGCCATTTTATGTTGAAAAGAGTGGTTTGAAGTGTAAGGAAAGACTCTTTGGGTGTTTGGGGGTTTTCTGAAAATTTCAAACTCTAAAGACGATGATGACAATGATTCTCTCACTACCAGAAGGTCGAGGAATGCAAGTTTCCCATCCTTTTCTATTTCATAAGTGAACTTGATGTCTTTATGGAGATTGTTGATTGCTTGAAGAATTAAGGGAAGATCATCTTGTTTAACTACGGCGAAGATGTCGTCGACGTATCTCCACCAGCGAGTTGGAATTTATAACAGCAATACGCTTTTATTTTTGCTGACCTTATAGTTATTGCTACTGAGTTAGGCAAGGTAAGATTTAACTGGAAGGGAGTTAAAGATAAATGGGCAAAAAAACAATAAGTAATCTTTGAATCATCTATGAAGTAAAATCAATAAAACAATATTACCAAATATAATGATATTGTGAGTTATGATCCAGTAATGACAAAGATTGAAATGTAAAATCAAACATTAGCCAAATGGCACACAGCGCTGCATGAATCAGATCCGCTCAGAATCGTTAAAAAGTCCATTTGCAAACCGGAAATGAAAAATACATTCAGCAATAAGTGCAAAAGCCTACCACAGATTCCGTAATTTTAAAAAGCCTGCCACAGATGTAATTTTCTGCGTTATATACTGGGCATATATGGAATGCTAGATATCATAAATTGAAGGTATATTTCTTGTTTACCGATACCGTTAAATCAGGTTTGTTGTGTGAAAATGTGAAGGTCATGATATGATGGAAATAATACGATGTTGTAAAGAAATACTACATAATGTACATATAATAATTAAATGCCGCTATTTGCCTCTTCCGATGCGATGTTCGATGATTGAAACTCTAAAATAGCAAAAATTCCAACGTGATATAATGAAATAAAGTTGATAACCTGGCAGCCTAGCAAAATAGCAAAGAATATGAGTATGACTGCTGCCCAAAAACGGAAACTCAATAAATCCAAAACGAAAAAAATTAAAAATAAATGACAGGAAATTCTTCGATAACTCTTTTTTCCTACTGGGCCCCTAAATGACTCTCCACGTCTGTAAAATAGAAAATGTAGGATCGTAAACAATTATATTTGTAAAGTCTGCATGTCTGCTGATCCTGCTGCAATTGTAGACGGACTTGCGTTATCATAGCCACGGGGGAAGAAAACAATTCAAAACCATTACACAATACCTGGGAATTCTATGGATGATCTGAAATTATATACCGTATAAAGAATACTTCCATTTTTCGTGGTAGGGTAAGATTTCAGCATGCTACTTTACCGGGGTCACGCTGCCTACATTGCCTTTTTGCGGCTGCCATCTTATGTATAGTTGACGCGATACAGCGTTTCTTACTCAACCGCTGGAAGCCAGGACAGACGCTGTTGGAGCCGCACCTACTTGGTGGACAGCCACTCGGCATGCACCTCCTCAATCTAGCTGAAGTCAGAAGGACAACAGTGCCCAGGCTGCACTACCAGCTAAGCACGCAACCCTTAGCTGGCGGTCTTTGTTATCTCTTGACCCGTGGAAGCATGAGGTTGGAACTTGTGAGGACCAGTGTTATGTTGCGGGGACGCACGCTCCATCCCAGGTGTCTACTCACCATTTTGCAGCTCCTTTATTCATATGACCTATTATAAATAATAAATACTGGGTTGGGAGGGAGCATATGCCTATCTTTCAAGCTGAAACTGAACGATGGTTTAATTGACTGTCTGATTTTTTTCTTACCGATTCGATTATCATGCTGTATAATCGAAGGATCACATTGCTCATATGATACGGGAATGTTATAGTAGTGAGACCATTGACCGTGAATCATTTCATACATTGATTTTCGTTAGAAGGTTCAGCTCTCACAGTTGGTGGAGGGTTTTTTTTTAAATTGTGGAACCACCCTGGACTACTATGAAAACACATTAAAAGAGTTTGACAGTCTTTTGTATGGAGACCCACCTTTGTGCGCTTGTATGCAAGGAGATTTTAAAGGCATGAAACCGGCAATATAGAAACAGACATTGCGAGAAAGCTGCTTATGCAACCATTTTTGTTGACAAAAATCCTAAATAAATAAATCATGTTATTGGAATTGATTTCCCTATACATTGAAAAAAAAAATCTCTCACACATGTATTCCGTGTCGAAAATAAATCAGTTTATTAACCATTGAGCAACATATTTATCAACACTTCATCCTGAGATTCCATCGCGTAATCCAGGGGCGTTTTACCAACTGCATCGATCGCTTCCTGAGCGAGAAATATCTTCTTGTCACTGTATTGATTGTACCTTGCCTGGCAAAACAGTAGAATTTCTACCGATTCCTTGAAAAAGTAACGTACAGCAACATGTAGCACATTCAATTCTATTGGTTCCATGGTTCTGGTAAGTATATCATGAAGTTTCCTAAGACTAGTATCCGACAGATCCTCGTCAAGATCTTGATCAATTTCGTATTCCACTACGGCCCTGACGATTTCACCTCTGTTGGACATAACGCAGTAATGGACCGGAGGAAACCCAAGGCCATACAAGCGATCGAATAAACCTCGTATCCCATTAACTCTAGCATAGAACAGAACGATCTTCACCCACGGAGCATTAGCATGGCCAATGGCAATTTCGATGGCCGTTTTTCCTTCCTTGTCAGCTGCTGCAACATCCACGTCATGTTCCAGAAGCATCAAAATACCGGCTTCATTTTCATACTTGGCAGAACAGTGCAGCACAGTTTCACCCCGATCGTTGGGGAATTTCAGGAGTTCTGGATCGTAGTCGACAAAAAGTCCCAGGGTTTTGGGATCAAAAGAAGCAACCGCATACATGGCTGGGTGGTAACCTAGTTGATCCATCACTCGCACGTTTACTTTATGCTCCAACAGCAGTTTAATCACGGCATTTTTCCTAAATAGAGCCGCGTAATGGATCGGTCGCCATCTATGTCCATTGGGAATCTCCAGAGCGGGTGTACCATCTGGTGATCTTAGACCATACGTGATGCAATGGTTTAAAAGTAACATACTCTTCGAGGAATCCAAATCCATCAGCGAAATATGTAGTGGAGTTAGGCCAATAGAGTTCGCAGCGATCGGGTTCGCTCCGTTTTCAAGCAGCAGCTTCATCTGGTCCACCGTACTATCTCCAATGGAAACCATGTGAAGTGGTGTTTCTCCCTCGGCACTAGGGGTATTGACGAGAGCCTGCAGAAGCTGGGGTGGCTCTGTTCTATACAATCGAAAAAAACAGGAAACATCACTGAAGGCTATGAAATAGTGTAATACTTCAGGATTTTCTTGGATTGTCCCCAGAATAAAATCCTTTGACTTTCTAATAGAACGCATAGCAAGAAATGCGATTCGTAGACAGTTGGACGCTTGGTTGGAGGTTGATGGAATTGAAGTCAAGTCAAGTTCTGCACAACTGCTGTCGCTAAACGTTATCCTTTGGCAGTCGATACGTATATTTTCTAAGGTGCGGACGATTACTGGAACAATTGTCGACTTTTCCGTCTGATTTTCCACATAATCTTTCAAAAGCTTCAGCAAGACACATGACTTATCTAATTCTTCCGACCACTGCATAGATGCAAAGAGGTTTTTTTCGAAGTATACTTCAATATTACTGATGTAACGCTCGTCTATTTTTCGCAGTTCCCTGCTTTTGTTTAAAAGAAGTGTCACAAATGGCCAGTTATTCACATCGATAGCTTGCATGAAAGGTGTAACAGAGTTAGTTTCCCGTTGTTCAAGAAATTCGAAAGCCTTCCAGCGACTTAGTAATTGGCCTATCATTCCAAGGTGCCCTTCATGACGTTTCCATTCATCAATAGATGCATCCAATGCTTGAAACACCTGATTCACGTATTTTATGCTGCCACACTTAACTGCAGTGTTCAAAATTCGGTTACTGTCCAACAGCGAGAATCCCATGTGCTGAAGATGTCGAATCATTTTTGGTGAATCGCTTCTAATCGCGACCGACAGTGGATGCTTGAGCGAACTGTAAAGCCGTGTGTCGATGCCTTCCATCAAACCTAGCACTTGCCGGTTCCCTGCGTTAACTGCCAACTGAAAAGCCGTCCTGTGAGGTAGAGATCCCATGGGGTGAACCCAATTGGGAGATGCTCCGTGCTTCAAAAGGAGCTTAACTGCTGACCAATTGCGAAAACGAAATGCAAAATGAAGTGCCGGATGCCCACTTGCTATGGACTGGTCCGTGAAGAAGTCCATGTTCGGTAGACTCAGTAAAAATTCCACGATTTGGAAGTGATTAAAGTAGGCTGCGAGAGTTGTACCGGACGCCAAGTGTTTGTTTTTCAGGTTACTATGGGGACCAACGTACAGATGATCGATGATGAACTTCAAAGCAGCGCAGTTGTTGGCCCGAATTGCTATCATGATATAGGTTTCCTTGAGAAGTAATTCGGTATCATAGTCAGCAAATAGTTGGGGAAGTAAATCGTTCACATGGTTCATCATAGCAAATTCACGGTTGTTTGGGGAAAATTTTGGATTTTTGGTAGACATAAGTTTTGCAATTTCAATAAACCCATGGTAAATGGCAAGATCGAAAGCTGAGTTTCCTTTCTCATCCACTGCGTTGATATCGGCATCAGGGTGCAGTTGAAGGATTTCGGATACCCCTTCATAGTTTCCGGCCTTAACAAGCCTATGAAGGATTGTTCTCCCATGTTGATCTTTCTCGTGAAAGTCTAAAAACTCGCTGGGAAGGTGATTTACGAGGTGTTCCCAATGGTAGAAATATTCCGGAAGTCTTGAATTTTGCTCTGTTCGTTCCTTCGTAAATATTCCAACTGCCCTGGTGAATTCTCCACGTTGAAAGGCAAACCTCGTGCGGTAGCTTGGACTGAAAATGTCCACTGTACTATCTGAAGATAAGGACATCCAAATTTCCCTCGCCTTTTTCTCCTCTTCTCCCGAACAATTTGGATCAACTAACTCCGTACTTGTAATATCACATTTGACTCGTTCAGAATTGTTGGTTAATCCACAGAATGTACCTGAGATATCAGCTCCTTCGTTTACGCATGACTTAAATTGTCCACAGTCCATTCTTCGAAGACTGTTAGCTAGGGCCACTTGAATCTTCACCCACTGCAAAGTTTGTTCAGGTGTCACGAATTTAAGATTTTCCTCAGTGATCATTTCTTGTTTTCCAAATAAGTTAACTGGATTGTTAACCAGGACAAATGCATTTGCAATCACTTTAAATTGTGCACTATCCGTCAAAATATCGTACGAAAGAGAGTCATGGGCAAGGCAGTTTCTAAAATTGCGTCCATGCATCAGAGGAATTCTGTGCTTCAGCAGATGGAAATTATCTCCAAAGTAACCCACCGAAATAAGCATCTCACTCGTTTCCAGCAGATAATACTCCAATCCCAATAGAACTCGGGGTGGAGTTTCCTCTATTTTCACAGACCAGGCCGGTATGGATAGTAGTCCGTAAGTCTGCAACATCGTCCGCATATCGTTAACTCTGTCGTCGAATATTTTCTTCAGAAATTCTTCGTCCTTCTTTCTCATCGATTTGTATCGCTCCTCATCAATGGGCAATTTTCGCGTTTTGAATAGGTTTTTGATAGATTTATACTTATTATCCACGGCAAAGATGTCTTCGTAGTATTTCGAGAGCTGTAGGTTTAGCGTGTTTATCAACTCCTCTGGAGGATTAGGATGACCGAGATCTGCGAAAATTTGTCGAGTTTCCTTCACGTACTCTGTTCCTTCGATTGTTTTCAACATTGATTCATGTTGTTGGAGTATTCCAGTCATGACAGATGGATTGTAATTGATCAGTTCTTTATGGGAAACTTGCAAATCCAAAAAAGTAACGTGGTTCGAGTACCAATTTCTTTTAATTTCGTCATAGATCTCACTGTGGTCACAGATCGTCAAATTCCAAGTGATCATTCTATGAATAGTAATCAGATCTGCTTTTCCGAGGCAAGCTACTTTAATTGCTTCAAGGCTTATTTTCCATTGACTTATTAGACATCGTTGAATGCGAACCAGAACTATTTCTTGCAACTTCAATCCATGCTGAAGGTTTTCAAACTTTGGCTGATTCTCTTTCGATGGAACGTTCGTGCTTGATATGCCGTTACTTATTTTGCTTAACATATTTTCCAATTTTTTGAACTGTTGCGTTTGAACTTCGATCATAATTTTTTGATTTCCAATGTACTGTAGAAGAGATCTTAGTTGAGGTACGCTGTTGCAACGTTTCATTGATCCCAGCAGATGACGGCTTGCTTCCACCGTAGAACACAGGAAAATGACCAAAAAGATCATCTCTACTTGTTCAAACCACCTGGGAAGAAGCGTGCAATAGTTTGCTTCCGATAGCTTCAATAGATATTGCTTTGCCAGAGAGTATTTATGTGAGAAGAACTCCCGCATGTTTCTATTGGTAGTAGGGAAGCCATCGGTGAGCATTGTACTGAGCGCTGCCTCGATCTTTTTTGGAACGTTGGGAGAGTTCTTCGTACTTTTAATTGCTTCACCAATCACCTGGATGACACGCCGCACAGCTGGGTTTGAAGACTGGTCGGATCTAGATTCAAGGATATCTGCAGGCAAAGATTGAATGTGGAAAATACACTTCAGTATGGAATACAGCTGTTTAGTTCTGGAGTAGCAACGTCTTAACCTAACAAGAGTTGATCGATCCCTGAAGTTTATTTCATACGACAGCTTGAAACTTTCATTTGCAATTACTTCACTTGCAGTGGTTTGATTATCGAAACCCTTCTTGAAACAACTTACGATCTTATTGATAATATTCTCACTTAACATTTCTGAAGGATTAACGCTTGACCAACAACTCGTCATGAGCTCTTTCGATGGTTTATCATTTGTTTTGGCAAAGCATTCAAACATCTCCATTAACTGTTTTTCAAACCTATTCAAGTGCGCCTCAACTTTCTTCAATTGACGACAGATTACGTTCAGGAATTGCATAATGTTCAATTTATTAATCATCCACTTAAAAATCTCCATATAACTTTGCGACTTGAGGATTGCTGAGAAAACCGCCAAACAGAACACAATTTCCATCATAGGTAGATGCTTCAGGAATCGCTTATCTTTGACAAAATAAATATGGTTGTGAATCGTTTGAATGCGGTGCACAAATTCGTTATCAACGTTCGAATAGTCCCGATCATTATAGCGCTCCTTCAATGCATTCCAATTATCTTCAATAACCTTGAAATGTGTGCGCCATTCGTTCATATTTTTCTTCGTTTTCGTAGTCCCACGCAGATATCTAAAAGCGTACTCCGTCAACCAATACTGAATAAAGGCATCCACTTCTCCGCTTATCGGCACCTTCTTCACATTCAGCTGAACCATGGCATTTGCCATCAATTCGAACGTTCGGCTTTCCTTCAATTTTCGCAGCTCCAGAAACAATTTGAACACTGGCAGTGATCCCCGCCGAATCATCACGTAGAAGGCACGATCATCCGGTTGTTTTCTCAGCTCGGTGGCGATCATTTCGGAGGCCAGCTCCCGGTCATCCAGCACAATGAGAGCATATTCACATGGAGTTAAGTTTTTTGCGTCACGGCGATCACAGTCAGCACTTGCTTCGATTAGGGCTTTTACGATTTGACGTTTGTTTTCACTTGGAAGAGTCAGTGCAGCGTGAAGAACCGGTTCTCCGCACAGGTCATTTTCGAGCAAACTTCGTATCGAACAAGAATTGTCCAATTCTAAACGTTCCAATACTGTGCACAATTGAGCTTCTTCCATCGCGAGGCACTGAGCGGACTGTGATGATTCACAGAACATGGCACACAACTGATTGGTGCCTGTCGCGGACTTGTTTTTGCCTGCGCGCGCGTAGCAGGAGAGAATGTACAACATGTATAATTTTTCTCTTCTCACATTCTCTGGATCTCTCTTGCTCTCACTTGTTTGATTATGATGACGATGCAGCAGTAGTTCGTGAAAATTAAACGTCTAAAAGGTTTACAGTTAAAGAGTATTAAGTGTGAAGTGTGTCGATCTATCCCGAATGTTGACACTCTCACACAAAAAGACTACAGGAAATTATAGGGCCAGCCATTTTGAAAGAAGAAGACGGTATGGAGTGGGTTTGTTTATAACATTTCGCAGCAGTCAGGCATAGGATGCCCATTTGAAGCGACTTAATTTTTCTATGTAAACATTAGAGGTCATCAAATTGAAATGATTCAGGTAATAGTACTAGTTTGTTTACTGATTCCTGCCAGAAAAGTCCATATTGTAATATTGAGAATATTATGAATATTATATTATGGCAGCAGGGTAAATGCACCCTTCCTTTTGGGGAAATGCTCCTTAAGCTATGGAAAAATGCTCCTTAGATGTGTTTGCCCGGTATAATGCAATCGGAGGTATTAACCTTCTGGTTAGCGCTTGCCGGTTGTTTTGACGTGTCTTAAGTTTCTTCAAGATTGTATAGCGGAGCTTCGCTCTGCAATCTTCTAGGTAGTTTTGACGGGTCTTAATTTCGTTTTGACGACTCTTAAATTCAGAAACTTAAGACCCGTCAAAACTATACAATCTTGAAGAAACTTGAGACCCGTCAAAACAACCGGCAAGCGCTAACCAGAAGGTTAATACCTCCGATTGCATTATACCGGGCAAACGCATCTAAGGAGCATTTTTAGAAAGTTTAAGGAGCATTTCCACAAAAAGAAGGGTGCATTTACCCTTTGCCATTATATTATTCACAAAGATATCCCTAATTATTTTCGAATTTCGACATCTTTTTTACACAGGGAGGGAGGGATATTAAATGTGACAATCGGTACAAAATTTGGCATTGCTTCATATAAAACGTGTTTCAAAGGGGAAGAGGGAGCCGATTAGCATTTCCTAAGGAGAGCGGTCAATAATCAATTGCGCAAGAGTTTCAAGGGATCGTATTTCTGAAAGTGAAATAACGTTTGAAAGGTAAAAGCGATTATTAGATTGTTTGCCAAACCATTAATTTAAAGTTCTTTGTGTAGATCCGATTATATTTTTTTGTAAAATGTAACGTCATGTCAACGGTTTTTCATAAAGTGTCACCATTCGTTCTTTTTCGAACTAGGTATTTATAAACAAGATATATGTACGTGTTTTTTTAAAATGGCGAGCCTTGGAAACTAGTTTTTTGTGATTATTTAATAAATGTGCAGTTTTAGGTCAAAATAATGTTCTACAAAGTTGTACAAATAATCAAAATATAAATTTTCTCTGTACTCACCTTATGTCTAAAACCTTTATGGGAGAAGTTTTAGTAGTTTTATTGTGAAAAATATACGTTTTTCATAGCCCTTTAGCTGGCGGGGATGCAAGTGGATGCATATGAAATCTCATAGGGTTCAAAATATAGGATGTATTATAGTATATTATGTTGGTTTCATGTGTATCCATGTTTATCCCCAAGGGTGAACCTGTGTTCTATGAAGTAGCGAATATACCATTAAAACTATCATAAATGCTAATATTCCCAATTGAGAACCCTATTATCGTGTAAAAACTTGTATGTTTTGTATATTTTTATAATTTTATGCATAACTGTTGCTATTGAGTTGTGCAGATACCAGGGCCCACGCGCTCTTATGACAATACTCTTAAAAATTCAATATATTTCACACACACACACACATTTTAAGGAAAACCTTTCACCCCTCACTTTATCCTCTCTTACTTCTATCCATGCACTTGCACTCACACAAACACACACACACATACGCACCAGTCAAATGTTTTTTTTTCTACAGCCGAGAGAGTTTACTTCTCTGTGGATTGTGGATCGCGGATCATGAGGTGAAAAAGTGCAAACCGTGCAAATCGTGTGTTGATAAAAGTGCGTTTCAAGTACAGGAAATGGCTGACATAACAGGTAATGAAAAATCGAAAAAGTTGTCTTAATTTCAGTCCTCACATGGATAATGAGTTTGTATTGTATTTTACATTTCTAACTGGTCTCATCATAAGCGCGGAATCGCTTATAAAAATGGGGTTTTACGATGAGTCGTCTTGGAGTCTTCCTAGCACTTATTCGCTAAAAGCGTACTTTTATTAGCATTTACGCACTTATAGTCGCACTTATGCAGTGCGCAATGCGCAATATTACTAGTACAGAAAATTTGTTGAGTTGAGAAATGTATGCTTCTCTTATTAATATTGTAGATGGGATTGATAAAAAAAAAGCTCTATTTAATATGGAAAAACTGCGATGGGGAACAGAAAGACAAATTAAATTTGGTATGTGAGAAAGTTTTTTCGTATACGGAATCCAGCCGAATAGTATGGAAGAGGTTGCTACAGAAGTTGGTAGTTCTGTTTCTTCTCTGTGCAAGTACTTTCAAAAACTTTAGCTTAAACAATACCGAAATGATCACCGTATCTGCCAGACTGAATACTTCAATAGTCCGTTCAAGTTGCAACCTAATATTTAATTCCAACTTCATCTTCAAAAGGCAAGTGTGGCAGAAAACCACTGTCCTTCGAAGAAAGTAGTGAAATTCTCAAGCGCCGAAAAACAGCTGAGTTGAGAGCACAATACCAAGCGGATGAACTAGCTTACGCTACTCAAATGAAACTAAGGGAGGATGGAAAGAAGGATGCTGCTACCGTCGTAAAAGCTATAACCCAGGGCTATGTATTAAAAGCAACAGAATTGCTTACAGCTAATCGCTCAGTATGTCAACCTCTCAAACTATACTCCAAAGCTGAAGCATTGGCGTTGATACTTGATTTGAATTTGACAAAAAATCAGTATTTTCAGTTCAATTAGAAGGAATGCAGCCCTCTACCCGTCATACTACAAGGTAACAGAGGCGAAAAAAAAGTTGCTATCCGGAGAAAAGTGTCTTAATAGTAACTGAGACATCTGCAGAGGTCAAACTTGAGCCTTTGAACGTAGAATTGTTGGACAATTTCACGGATGAGGAACTACTGAGCGTAGTGACCGTGAAATGGGGTTTCGTTCAGAAGTTTGACGATTACTGTCGGGAAACAGTGAAGAAGCTTGTGAAACAATACGGTTGGTACTACATGCCGGTGACTGTTCACAAAGTTTTGATCCATGGTGCTCATGTGATCGAACATTTCTTGGTTCCGATCGGCGAATTATCAGAAGAAGCGCAAGAATGTCGGAACAAGGATATAAAGAAGTAAACTATTATTATTTGCAAAAATACCTTTATTTCTTCCATAATTTAAATACAGGTATCGAAGGGATCATACCAGAAAACAATCCAGAACACCGGCACCTAGAGTCTTCTGATCCGTACTTTACAAGCTTGAGAAATGATTGTTCCAAGCCTGACATGGAACTCTCTGAGGACGCTAAGAATCTGATGGTTTTCAAAGATCAATTTGAGGAAGAAAGCAGTGATGAAGATCAAGACTAAAGATCTTTGAAAATTGAGTTCTAAATGAATCAAGTTTCATTTTTGAATATGAATTAATAAACCATTGTTATACAAACTAAGAATAATTCACTTTTTCACTCATTTGAGCAATGACTACTGTGACCATGACTTTTCTGAAGAAAAAAAACTTTTCCTTGAATAGTAGCGTGTTTCGAATAATGTTTAATAAATAATAAAAATACTAGAACTAGATCAGTTTCTTCACGATAATAGGGTTCTCAATTGGGAATATTAGCATTTATGATAGTTTTAATGGTATATTCGCTACTTCATAGAACACAGGTTCACCCTTGGGGATAATCATGAATACACATGAAACCAACATAATATGCTATAATACATCCTATATTTTGAACCCTATGAGGTTTCATGTGCATCCACTTGCATCCCCGCCAGCTAAAGGGCTATGAAAAACGTATATTTTTCACAATAAAACTTCTATAACTTCTCCCATAAAGGTTTTAGACGTAAGTTGTGCACAGAAAAAGTTTATATTTTGATTATTTGTACAACTTTGTAGAACATTATTTTGACGTAAAACTGCACATTTATTAAATAATCACAAAAAACTAGTTTCCAAGGCCCGCCATTTAAAAAAAAAACACGTACCTCAGCACAGTGACCAGATAGAAGGTTGATGTTTTGAACAATGTTGTTTTTATTAAAATTATCTACAACTTTGCCGAAGACACTAACTCTCTATCTCATCATTTAAAAAAATCAAGTTTGCAGCGGCGCCTGGGGTGAAGCTGCGAACTAAAATTTGTCACCTTTAAACGCGTTATATTTTTTGAAAATTTTCATCTGAAGACATTAAAATGTTAAGAACACGTTTTTACGAGTTATTGTAAAAAGTTCATGTTTTTGGCGTTTCATCCCACAGTGAGGTGTTGGGGTGCGCTGCACACCACAAAACGGAGGTACTGTTGGTCATAAAATGCAAAGTGTCATTGCTCCGAAAAGAGTGATGACGGGCTGAAAATCAATATCTATGTGATCTATGCCCGCGAGAAGGCGGCCAAGGTCATCAACGGAGTGGGTAGGATGATGCCAGACAACAGTGGACCAAGAGTAGTATTCTCGTCGATATTGAGGCACGGAGGCCCAGCCTGGATTGCTGAGCTTGACACTTAACAGAATCGAGCGTTGCAGAACAGTACATACCGGCTCATGACCTTGCGAGTCGTGAGTGCGTACAAAAATATCTCATCGGAATCACCTTAGCGGAGGACAACGACTGTGATTGCTAGAGAGGAATACGGATCGTAAGAGCGATTTCGATGACCAAGTGCCAGCAGAATGGTAAATGGAGACACCTCTAATACAGGTTCTCTAAACCTGGGTCATCAGAAAACATGCAGAGGTAACATTCCACCTAAAATTATTCCAGTACTATTGCTTGTATTGAAATCCAGCGCACAGGTCCAGGATATTACATACCTCTCGTTTAAACCTGAATAATGTAACCCTCCTAAAATTTAAATCCTTTAGTTTTGTTCCAGTTCAAAACTGGGAAATTCAACTGACAATTGATTTTACTGCTGGTTTGAACGTTATACACAAAGTTGCTGTACAGTGCACTAATTCTGACATTATATATAAAGTCACATCAGATACTCAAAGATATCTTATCTCCCTATTTATATTTCTCATGCCCCTCACCTATATAATTTTACCAAATTAACCCAAAACCAATATGATTGAGCCTTCAAAATGAATGATATTTATTTAAAAAAAAAAAAAAAGGTACGAAGTTCTAAGTCTAAATCGTCAACAACAAACATTTTCTGGTTCCCTCAGCAACGGTGTTTTCTTTTTCAATTTCATCATCTGCACTTTCTCCTGTGCCAATCCGGAAGATGAATAAGTTATGTTATAATGAACGTCTCAACATCCAGTCTAGTTGTTCGGAACATTTTGATTTCAACGTCGTGTTCCGGCGTTTCCAGACTTTTATTACACTTGCTGTATCGTTTCGCGGAACTGATGGAATATATACTGATGGGTTTTTGATGATTATCTGCGAGAAACCATGGAACTTCGATTCCTCTTAATACTTTCTTCACGGACAAGTATAGTACTTGATGACGCGATGCTCAACTAACTAAGAAACGCGAACCTCTTATATTGCGACTTGTAGAAAGTCCTGTCGTAGGAAACCTGTTGGCAATTGAGTTTCAGGGTTTTCAACCGGTTGGAATGCTTTATTCAGGCCCGAAATCGTTGTTAAAATAGAGTTGAACTGGAGTCGCAGATTACTCAACTCAATACCGATTCTTTATGTCAGCTAGTGCCGTACTCTCATCCAGTCAAACATTCATAGTTACGCGTATGAGAGCTTCCTCCTAAAAAGGAAATTTCCATGGAAATTAATTTCCAGTTTTGACTGATTTTGACGGAAATTCTCCACATCGTCTACCATAAAACAGCACGGAGCAGCCGCAGAATTCAATACTGATGGTTATTCCGAGAGTCGAAGTGAGGATTGTCTCTTGGTGAAGTGAGAAAAGTCACCTGCAGTGACGTAACTTGGCAAATCAAATGGAGAGTCACGTTACTGCAGGTGACTTTTCTCACTTCACCAAAAAACAAACGTCGTTTTCACTCTCGGAATAACCCTCACTGTCTGCAACCAATCATTCATCTTAATATTCACCCAGCGCAAACAAGAATCGGCATCTTTTGACTCGTGAATCTCGGACACTTTTTAGAATTATTTCAAACCAACACAAACCAAATCCAAACGAAGCAGGTGGAGTTCCAAAACAAAACAAACACATGGACGTCATCAGACAAAATTTAGAACAATGGCGGTGAAAATGGAAAATAGTTGATCTATTTTTGGTGGTCTATATTTTTGGAACTGTTATAAAACTAGACCAAAATAATAGAACACCGCTGAAAACGGCCTGAGCTCAAAAATTAGTTCTGGAACCCAATCCAGCTCCCGGTTAAGAAAAAAACGTTGATCCTCTTCTATCCACCCCCTCCACTTCCCCCCACCGTATTACAAGCAACCCTTTTTTTCCGCAACCACCGCCACCTTAGCAAATTCAATTATTTTCGTGTGTAATTAATTGCTAATTGAAATAAAATTTAATTTTCAGGTTCATTGCGGTTTTGCATAAATCAGAAGATGGGAACTGGCACAGCACCCAGAGTGTTGGATTTTACGATTCGTTTTTTTTCCCGCTCGTTCCCGGATTGATTCACACATTGAGAATGTAACAAACGAATGCGGAAAATGGGCTGCCAAATGAGCTGCTCCCACCGATTTCCTACACACGGAGCACGGTCGCATTTTTTATCCCCATCCTGCGGTACCGACGGGGTGTTATTTAAAATGACACTTTATTAGCGCCATTTACATGGAGTTCGTGCAGGGGGAGTGCCTGGCGCGTTCCACACAAATGCGGTGGGACATGCTTTTATTTTTTTTTCGAGGGCAGAATCAAAGTAATGAGATTTTTCGTTCTGTTGATTTTGAGGCTGAAAATTATAGGAGAACATTATTGGTTGTATGCCAATTTGATTTTTAATTCGGTATTAACATGCCGATGGTATGCTGTTTCTGGTGATATGCCCGCTGGTTAAGCTAATTAAATTGATGGCTGTGACCGCCAGCTGAGTTGGGACGCGGTAGATAAAATGAAACAGTGGGGTTTAAAATGTTGCCAGTTCGTAGAAGAGGAAGCAATAGAACTCTTTTTTTGTCTTTAGTCTTTTCGTCGATAGCGAAAAGCTATGTTTAAGGTAAGCTATTCTTAATTGCAAATTTATGACACGACTTAGAATACTTTCCAATTAAAATAAAACAGCAGCATGGTTATAAACTTAAACATTGACGTAAAACTAAAACGATGGCTTGCAAAAAGCTGCTCGTCACATTTCTAGAACTTCGCCCGAAATACCAAGGCATCCAAACGAAATGTACTTTCATCCCATTTCGGCTGATGGAACTTTCAATTTTCGAAAGTTTATTTGATGTTTATACACTTGAATGCTTTCCTACGTTTTCTTCCAAGAGAACATCTGAACCGCATCAGCTGGTACCGGCATTGCTGCCACTGCAACATCAGCATAACCTCAAAAGCCTAATATTAATAAATTTCTCCGCAGACAGCAAAAGCAAATATCGAATGTAATTGCACATCTTCTCAGACATCTTCTCACTCGAACCACACAGCCGGAAAAGCGTCTTCTCCTCGAAGTACAAGACCAGAGACTTTCCTGTTTTTATGCTTGGAAAAATATGAATGGGCACTTTTCGCACACTAATAGTGGTCCTCCAAGAGCACATATAATTCCTGGAATCAATCCAATCGGTTGTGCAGAGTTGGAAGTATGCTATGAAGTTAAAACGGAAGCATTCAAACACAAATGATGTGCATATTTCAAATGATTTTTGGCATTCACATTTCAATCATTCCTTTAGACAGCGCCTTTCTTGTCTGGCTTTATGACGATCATTTTAGAACTTGAGCGCTCTCTATGTTTTTGATTGAGGACTTTTTTGTTAATGAGTGGGATGGTTATGTTTGATTTAAAAAATAATACGACATATGAACAGCACAATTGTATATTTTGGGCTTCAGTAGAATAAAATTAAAAATGAATCTTTTTATCTACTCATGGATTTCCGAAATTTCTCCTATGAGTTTTTCATAATATAAATTCAATGAAAACTTTTCAGACCAAAAGTAGGCTATGTCTCAAACGAACGAACGTCAATATATTTTTCTGTCTTCACTTTTTCTCTGCATTGAATTAATTTCCTGTGAGGAACTTCCGCGTATTGCCAAATTCTGGCACAATGCCAAGATAATGGACCGATAGAACTACTCGTGAACGATATAGTATGTAACTATGTGAACTATTTAAATATCAAAATGCAGAATTCCGGCAACTTCCGGAACACCTGTGCATCATAAAATCGATATTACTGAGGACGTTAGGAAGCAGTAGATGTCAAAGGTCACCAAAAAATACATGATCTGTCAAGCAATTTGCGCGTGCGGAAAGCGGAGCACCCCTACTTTACCCCGGAGCCTACAAAAGCGTCTACTTTCACTTCTAAGGTCACACGATGGTCTTGCGCTTTTCTGGCCAGATTTAGCCTCATGTGGAGTGGTACAAGGCTAAGGAAGCCAAGTTCGTGCCGAAGCATCTAAATCCCCCGGACGCACCAGAACTGCTGCCAATTGAGAAGTACTGGGCCATCATGAAGCACTTCAAAAACATCCTGACGAAGTAGAATCGGAGGAAGATACATGAAAAAACAATTATCCCAAACGTTGTACAAGATCTTATAAGCAGTGTTAGAAGGAAGGTTCGAGCATTTAGGTATGGTAATGAAATTGAATGAAGCAAACATGAGGAAAGTAGATCTGTGCGCCGCCGCCGGTGATGATTTTACTGCGCCGCCGCCGCCACTATTTTCGACCGGCGCGCCGCTGCTTTTTTTGTCCGCGCCGGCGGCAATTTGAGGCACGCCGATGAAATTTTTCACCGCGTTTGTATCCTTTCAGTTATGTTCATTAGCCCTTTAAAAATCTGCTTTTATTACAAATGATGACATCTGGATGCGATGTGCCATCCTGAGGGATGCGTATGAGACGGTGATCAGCTTTGTCGTTTCGTTCTAGCAACTGCAGTGTACGTTTTCGTGTTTTGACTTTCAGCAATTTCGCGAGTGAGTTTCAATTCAAATAGAATAAAATGTCCGCCTTAAAGGTCCAGAAAATTTCCATCGAGAGTGTAAATATTGATACCACAAATAATGGTAATCGAACCAGCGATGTGTGGAAAAAATTTGGGCACTAAAATATGTCAAAAATGGTATTACTTATCATCTGCTTCCTGACAAATTGTTTTGCAATGCATGTCTAATCGAAGCAAAACAAAAGACTGGTCTTAATTTGCACGAAGACAGGGATCGAGATATTGAGAACAATCCTGCAATCGATAGGTCGTTAGCATTCGGCAAGTTAGTTTTATTAATAATTAAATTTATGATTTTTTCTTAGAATCTCTCAGGCACAGAAGGTAACGTCAGATTGCATGCCTATGTGTACATTTTCCTTATTCAAAACTCAAATTGTTCTGAAATTAAAAATGATTCAGGTAGCCTACCCCCTCGGGAATCTTGTGCAAGGATTTTGTTCTCCTGTAGTTTTAAAGGGGTGAGAGACGGCAGTTTAGCACGGAAAATAAAAAATCCTTCCACATTTAACATGCACTGGGATTAAAATCCAACGAAAAAACATCCCGTGGTATGAGACTACCATTAATTGAGAAATAAACTAAAATTTTAGTCAATACTGTCGAATAAAATACAACTATCTATACATGCTTAAGAAATGTATTAAATATGGTAGGGCAAAGTTTAGAAATCTGAAAATATTAACTTTCATATTTTCTTCATGTTTAACGAAGCGGTAAATTTGTTGAATGGTAGTGTTACATTAGGAAATGTAATGTGCCGTCCAGACTACGAGCTATATCACTTGGTATAAAGTAGCTTGATATCAATGTCCGTACATCTAGTTTTCACTGGAAATAATGCATCTGACGTCGCATATCATATCAAGTAATATATGATTGATATTATTTTCAAAACTTGCTAGCATTTGTCAGGTGTGAAAAAGTTCAAAAACCATCTGTAACGATCAGTGTAAGTTAATAGTAATTGGACATACCAGATTTTTGCACTGAATAGTCAAAACTGTATAAATAAGGGGTGTTTATTAGATTTAATATATATCGACACTAATATCACCGAAAGTCCTTCTTAGCAAAACATTTGCCGAATAAAACCATCGTCGGGAAGACATTGTTTTTATTTTAACGTGACAAATCTCGAATCAAATAACTTGACTACCTACTGAATTAACCGGTAAATCAGTGCACAGTGGATCCTTTTTTACACGTGATTGTAGTAATGTTGTAAACATATTGATAGTTCGGTCTATTTCACTGCTCTTAATTTGAACTTTTTAATAATTGATTTAACTTTCTTTAAGCTATATGAAATTTAAAGCAATTTAGATTTTTTTTAACATTTAGTTTTAAAGGTTTTGATAGTTAAAGATTATTAAATTTTTTAATCTCAACATTTTTAAATTTTTTTTTTTATTGTCTGATTTTAAGATAGAAGAAATCATTACTTTGGCGGGTTGTCTTCTATTATTATCAGGGGGTTTTCTAAAACTGTTTGCGCTTATATTTCACCAGAAGATTCTTTCTTCTTTGCTAGCGTTTCAAGCTTGTTGCTTTCGCCATTAACTTATTGCTTGCTCTCAACTTAGTGTTCTAAATGCACTTCCACAGTATTTAATTAAGAGCTTTCTATGCCAGGTATCATTTTTGCATAAGTATGATTGTGTGGCAAGTACCACTACCCTATGCCCTGGACCAGACCGGGAATGCCACCTCCAGCATGGTGTTAATTTGTAGCCTCGCCTTTACCGACTGAGGACCCGCCAAAATATTCACTGAGTAGAAGAATGTTGTGGCCATGTTTCAAAATTTTTCTTTAAGTCTCAGGACTTTGTACTTTAAGATAACTAAACTTCTACATTTTTTTTATTTTTCAAATTCTTAGATTATTTCCAGATACCAAGAGATTTTGATTTAAGAACTTTTATATTCTATAATTTTTTGGATCTTCAGGCTCTTACATTTTTAAATACAGTCATACTTCGATATAACGTAACTCAATTTTTATTTTCGTTACGTTATATCGAAGTTACGTTATATCGAAGCAACATTTTTTTTCCAATTTTTTTTTTTATTTCTTTTTTCTATAAAAGAATTAACGTTAAATCAATGTTATTCACCCAGCAGGGTGTTCCAGCCCTTCTTTCCTACGTTTTTCCAATTTTTTTAAATTTTTTTTTATATGCTCTTTTTTATTTGTTGATTGATTGATATTTTTTTTATCTTAGAACATTACTTTTAGCAGTATTCTTTTAATGATGTATAAATAAAAATGCACCAAAATTTGATTACTGCTTATTCCATACTACCCAGGGGGTAATTCACTCCGCCACCATGTGTTAACACTCTCAAAAACACAACCCGACACACTTCAAACTCACTCCTCGCCACATGGAAGATACATTTATTTGTGGCATCACTTACGCGAATTGATTATTTGTTCTTGCACTGATGTGATTCAGATGTGGCATTGTAAAGCATGTTCCAAGATTTGCGAATCGAGTCAGCTGAAACTACCTCCCTCGCTTGAGCAACCCAAAAAGATGACGTCCTTTATGTTGTTCTTCTTCACGCACTCGTCAAACTCTCCTCCACGAATTTGAATTTCCTGCATCATCAGATTCCTGAAGCGCGTCTTAATCATCTGAATGATATTCTGATCCATCGGTTGAAGAATGGCGGTGGTGTTTGCAGGAAGAAAGATGGTAAAAATTGATCCATCGACAGTTTTTAGCTTATCTGCATTGTAATGAGCTGTGCGGGCGGCTCTTAGAAGAAGTCCTTTTGACTTGAGGTAGGCGGTCACTTTCAGGACGGATTCCCAAAAAAAAAAAACACTCTTTAAAGAGCTCCTTTTCCATCGTCCAAGCGCTCTTGGATGCCCAGTAGTATACAGGCAACTCCTTAAGATTTTTGAGTGCTCGAGGTCTATGAGACTTTCCAATCAACAATAACGGTAATTTGAGCGACCCATACATGGTGCATCAAGGCATGAACGCGTGATCCGATCTTTTTTGATTTGGTGTCTCTCTCAACATATGTTCATGTTGGAGATTTCTTGAAAAAGAGCCCACTTTCGTCAGCATTGAAGCTTTTTTGCAAAAACAATATGAAGAGAGCTTTGTCAACCTGTGGGTATCGAGGATTCTTGAAACGCTTTCGTTTTGCTATAAATTAAAAACAAAACATGTTAAATTGTTTTCACGGAATATCATTTAAGTTTCTTACACATGTCCTTTGCATATTTCATGGCATAGATGTTAGATGCAGACCGAACTTTGTACTTCTTCATTATTTCATTCATTGAAACACCATTTCCAAGATTTTGAATAATTTTTATTTTATCCGCTAGTAGTATATCAACACGGTTATGTTTTTTGTCTTGTTTACGCGACACACGATCCATTTTTCAAAAAACCTCCGACTTAGTCGACCTTCTTGAATTATGAGTTGTGCAAAAATAAAAAAGTTTTAACAGCTAGCTTCCTTCTGCACACACAAAAACAAACAATCCACAGAAAACAGATGTTTGACGGCATATGTATACAAACCATGTTGAAGCATTGCACGCAACATCGCCAGCAACTTTACACTAAACCTTCCCAGATAGCGGAGCTTAGCACAATTGAATCAGCCAAGTCCCTTTTCCTACTTCAATCGTACTTCCCGTCCTAGTACAATCGTACTTCAAATGCACTTCAGATGTTACAACCGATGGACTTGAAATGTCAAAATAGCTAGCCTTTCATTATAAATTTTGACAATAGGTTGAAGGACACTTGAAGTCCATCTTTGAACTAAGATAGTACTGGGACTGTTTAGTTCAAATGGACCGTATCAAATGGATTTGTTGAAAAATAAGACAAACAAATACATAAGACATAAGACATCTACTTCGCGGCGTTTTTTTTTATCACTTCGTTCAGATCGAGGACCTGGAATTCCGCAAGCGACAAAATTCAGCTTCTGCGCCCATTTCGTTAGATGTCATTGGTGCGGTTGCGTCAAACGCTGAACCAGTTGAAAACAAAACATTAAAATTAAAAAAAGAAGACAAAAGCTGACAACTCAGCAAATGACACTTGATCGATTTTCAAGTCGTGAAGGAGAATGAAGCCTATCTGGGTAGCAGCAATCTTTTATGTCGTTTTCGGTTTTAAACCTGGGTCAGGTCTTACTCTGACTCGCAATTACCGAACGAAAACGGATCCAGAGTCGAGTCAGTATGATGGTATTATTGCAATCGTGAGAATTTGTGTGATTTGTGAGAAATTTGTGTTTCATTTGTATAAGAGACTCCGCCCCCCCCCCCCCCCCCTCCAGATGAGAGAGGGGTTTTGATCCATCATAAAAACCTTCCCCGGCCCCAAATACTCCTGCATACAAATTTTCACGCCGATTGGTTCAGTAGTTTCCGAGCCTGTAAAAGCCGGACAGACAGACAGACAGACAGAAATTTATTTTTGTATTTATGGATAGATAAATCACGTTTTTAATTTAAACTGCAAAAAAATAAGGGCACAAAAAGTAACGTTATATCGAGGTAAAAGTTACGTTATATCGAGTAACGTTATATCGAGGTTACGTTATATCGAGGTTACGTTATATCGAGGTATGACTGTATTTAGATTTTTTGATTTTTCGATGTTAAGATTTCTAGATTTTAAATTTTTAAACCGATATTAAAGTTTTTTAATTTTGAGATTTTTTGATTTTTTGATTTTAAGATTTTTAGATTTTAAGATGTTAAGATTTTAAGATTTTTAGATTTTTAGATTTAAGAAATTTAGATTTATAGATTTTTGTATGTTGGATTTTTAGATTTTTAGATGTTTTAATATTAAGATTTTTACATGTTTAAATTTATAGATTTTTTATTTTAAGATATTGAGTAGATTTTCTTATATTTAGATTTTTAGATTTTTAGATTTTAAGGTTTTTAGATTTTTAGATTTTTTGATTACTAGATTTTTAGATTTTTGTATTTTTGGATTTTTGGATTTTTGTATTTGAAGAGTTTAAGATTTTTAAATTTTTAGATATTAAGACTTTTACGTTCTTAGAATTTTAGATTTTTAGATTTTTAGATTTTTAGATTTTTAGATTTTTAGACTTTTAGATTTTTAGATTTTTAGATTTTTAGATTTTTAGATTTTTAGATTTTTAGATTTTTAGATTTTTAGATTTTTAGATTTTTAGATTTTTAGATTTTTAGATTTTTAGATTTTTAGATTTTTAGATTTTTAGATTTTGAAATTTTTAGATATTTAGATTTTCAGATTTTTCGATTTTTGATTTTTCGGTTTTATGATTTTTCGATATTTATATGTTTAGATTTTTAGATTTTTAGATTTTTTGATTTTTAGATCTTTAAATTTTTAAATATTTAGATTTTTAGGCTTCTAGATTTTGAGATTTAAAGACTTTTAAAATTTTAGATTACTGGAACTGAATAGAACTGGTTATTAAGATTTTAAGATGAGATATTAATTTTAATTTTTTTTTATTACATTAGATTATTTAATTTTTAGATATTGTATGATGTATGATGTATGATGTATGATATGTTCTACCACCCATTGTAGCACGGAAACAAAGTCCGACAGCAATGGGCTCTCCTCTCTGTTAGACTTGATCAAGCTTTAATAACCACTGATTATCCTAATCATGCCATTGTATGAAGGGCCAAAAAGGGGTTGGGTGGATCGATATGCAACATCACTTATACGTATCCACAGGGATATAAAGAATCTCCTTCCAACAACAAGATTGAACAATTGGTCAAAAGAGCAAGCTATCTAACATGAGGATGCCCCAATGGGCGGGGGGGAAGAGCCCACCCTCTATTCACAAACTGTTAGCAATGGGGAGTTGGCATTCCCACTCTCCCCATCCAGAGTGCTTCAATCGGGTGCCCTGATGGTCCCTCCCATTCCCATGAAATATTTATATAATGGTGTATATATTTATGTAAATGAAAAATACTACAAGCATTCTTGTCTATAATATATGATCTTCGTTCGGTTGATCCTGAAATGCAAAATGTTTGTAAATTGTTAAAGTGTAGAGTTCTGTGGTTTCGTGCATAAGCACGTTCGTTCGTTTTCAGCGATAGCAGCATTTCACCAAAATCTTGATATGAGGTATCCTGATAAAGTTTATTAAATCTATTGAAATTTTACATAACTAACATTTATACATTTTAATTTACTGTTGCCATGGTCACTATTTGCTACTTGATGCAATCCGCTTTTATTTTTGCTGGCCTAATAGTTATTGCTACCGAGTAAGGAATGGGACGATTCAAGTGGAAGGGAGTTAAAGATAAATGGGTAAAAAAAACAATAAGTAATGTTTTAATCATCTTTGAAGTAAAATCAATAAAACAATATTACCAAATATAATGATGTTGTGAGTTATGATCAAGTAATGACAAAGATTGAAATGTAAAATCAAAAACTAGTAAAATGGCACACAGCGCTGCATGAATCAGATCAGCTCAGAATTGTTAAAAGGTCCATTTGTAAACCGGAAATGAAAAATACATTCAGCAATGAGTGCAAAAGCCTACCACAGATTCCGTAATTTTCAAAAACCTACCACAGCTGTTATTTTCTGCGTGATATACTGGACATATAAGGAATGCTAGATGTCATAAATTGATGGTATGTTTCGTGTTTAAGCCAGATACCGCCTAAATCAAGTTTGTTGTATGAAAATGTGAAGGTCATGATATGATGGAAATAATACGATGTTGTAAAGAAATACTACAAAATGCACATATAATAATTAAATGCCGCTATTTGCCTTTTCCGCTGCGATGTTAGATGATTGAAACTCTAAAAGAGCGAAAATTCCAACTAGATATAATGAAATAAAGTTGATCACATGGCATCCTAGCAAAATAGCAAAGAAAATTAAGGCAAATAAATTTCATATGAGTATGATTACTGCCCAAAAACGGAAACTCAATAAATACAAAACAAACTAAAAATAAAAATGAATGACAGGAAATTCTTCGATAACTCTTTTTTCCTACTGGGCCCATAAATGATTCTTTATGTCTGTAAAATAGAAAATGTAGGATCATACACAATATTAGTTTTTGAATTAACTATTTTGGACGAAAATTTTTTTTTTTTTTTTCTAGAGTTTGTCGTATATAATCCACTCTCTAAAAAAAATGTTAAAACCCATCCCATCTTTTCAAATACATAACGTGAGTTAGGTGGGCCAAAACTTACAACTATGCAAATGCGAAGCTGAAAATAGCATTAAAATATATTGTGAAGGGATGTTATAATATAAAATGATAATAACAATTATATTTGTAATGTCTGCATGTCTGCTGATCCTGCTGCAATTGTAGAAGGACTTGCATTATCCTAGCCACAGGGGAAGAAAACAATTCAAAATTATTATACAATACTTGGGAGTTCCATGGATGATCTGAAATTATATACCGTATAAAGAATACTTCCATTTTTCGTGGTAGGGTAAGATTTCAGCATGCTACTTTACCGGGGTCACGCTGCCTACATTGCTTTGGTGCGGCTGCCACCTAATGTATAGTTGACGTGATACAGCGTTTTTTACACAACCGCTGGATGCCAGGACAGACGCTGTTTGAGCCGCACCTCCTTGGTGGACAGACGCTCGGCATGCACCTCCTCAATCTAGCTGAAGTCAGAAGGACAACAGTGCCCAGGCTGCACTACCAGCTAAGTACGAAACCCTTAGCTGGCGGTCTTTGTCATCTCTTGACCCGTGGATGCATGAGGTACGAACTTGTGAGGACCAATAGCAATGTTGCGGGGGCGCACGCTCCATCCCAGGTGTCTACTCACCATTTTGCAGCCCAGATTATTTAATTTTTAGATATTCAGAATAAATGAATTATTGCAGTTTTAAGTTTTATTACAATTGAAAGATGTTTCGTTAGCTCCATCCATTGCGTTTTTTTTATATTACAAGAGTTTTCTTTTCTACGGTACATTAAAAATCAGGGTACAAAATTAATAAAATGTCTTATCAGAGCCTTATAATCTACTTTTCTGTTGTAATATGTCTTTAGTAAAATATTATTTATTGAATACATCATCATTCGTTAATTTATTATAAATAGATTCCCCGTGAAATCGTATTCGATTTTTGCGCTGGAAACTTGACTCACCATCTTCGTGAAGATCTAAACTAAACTATTTTTCTACACGACAATTACGAAATGTGCAGAGCGTCTCTTTTGGCAATTGAACTCAGAACGCCGAAAAAACAGTTTTGGTTATGTTTAGTAATAAAGACATAAGACTAATTCCCCGTCGACTTGTTATGAACAAATTCTATAATGTTAAGTCTCATATCTTTGTACACACATACATACAGATACACACATACACACGTCAATTCATCGACCTGAGTCATATAACTCTATGGATATCCGGGCCTTCTATCAACATATAAGACTTTGAATGATCCTATAGTCTTTACAGTGCACGAGAAAGCCAAACAGTTAAAAGGGATAAGCATAAGGAGATGTTGAGGGGATAATTTATGCCCGCGCCGATCAACGCCACCGCCGCCGCGGCCGTTTGAAAATACCATACCCGCCGCCGCCGATTCAAAACAGATCGGCGCACAGGTCTAGAGGAAAGTTAAATAATATGTTTTGTTTTATTTTCTGAACGTTTGAATACGATAGGCAAAATCGATGATTTATGCCGAATCTATTCTTGTGATCTAATTTGATTTGAACCTAAAGAGTGTAGGGTTGATAAGTTGACAGGTGTGAAAGCATGTTCACCTACCTTAAGACACATGGTTTTTTTTTTCTCAATTAAATCATTTTGCGAGTTCTCCTAACAGTTTTGAATATTTTTTGTAAGTTACATAACAGAAATTTAAATTTGTGATATTTGTATCAGTTTGTTTAACTGTCAAACATAAATGCTCTTGACTAGAAAAATGAGAAGAAAGATTAGTAATTTCCATTTAATTCCAACAACCTTTATTGCTTAGCTTGACAGATACGTGTATTTCGTGTACAATGTACAGACTTCTTCAGTGTCGTATACTTAGCCCATAAACTATACTCGTGGACAAAATTTCATGAAAATCTGAGACCCTTCGGCCCAAACCTTCACGATAGTAAAAAAACAACCCCATCTGAAAACTGCATTTTAGATGGTGATAAACTTAGCTGAATATGGCAGCTCTCTAAAGCTGCTAACTCGAATTTGAAAAGTGTGTAAGAAATCTAACGGTCACTTCAGAAAGACAACACAAGTAGCAACATCATGGGAGCACTGCGATCGCAAAATTCTTAAGTTGATGTCAGTGGTAAATGTAAATACAGTAGGTTTCCGTTTTTGGCAACACGTATTATTAGCTTTCTTTGCTTTTTGGGAAACCCATCTAACTCTTAATGCAATTTCTGATTTCAATATAATTTAATTTTGAGTCCTTTTAACATGGTTCTTCAAGAAAAATTGTCTAAATAGAACTAAAATAACTGTATTTGTATTCACCACTAGCTAACGCAACTTGCTGTTTGTGCGGCGTCAGTGTTTTTAACGAGGTATTCACCATCTCTTCATCTGCGCTATCTTAGTGGTAGGATCTGGAACTAATAGTATAACGTCAAAAAACAACAAATGGCATACCAAAAAACTTTGCCCAAGACGGCAACTCTCTACCCGAGTAAAGTCTAACATCATAAAGATAGCTATTCGAAAAGTTATTTTGATAACAACATCAAATTGAAATCAAAATTTGATTTCACTTCACAATAATCAAATTTGATATCAAATTTAGGTTTAATCTTGCTGTAAACTTGTGTTCACTTTTCTTTGAGAAAGGTAGTTTTTTTCTCATTGTATTGACAGATCATCAAGAAGAATCATTTAGCTATCAACGAGAAAAAATGTACAGCAAATTGACTTTTCAATTTGCTCTCACTGAGAGCAGGAACAGTTTTAAATTTGATGTAACTGGAATAAATGTTTGCTATCAATTTTGATCTTTTAACCGTTAAAACGACCAAAACGACAGCAACCTGAGTAATAATTATCGGCAACATCACAACATCATATTTAGTTTTCTATTTGATCTAAGACTCTACTCGGGTAGAGCTTCATTTGGCACAGATAGACTGCAGCGCCATCTCTGAAGCAAGATCTGGAACTAATATGATAATGTCCAAAGACGACAAATGACATCCTGAGAAACTTTGCACAAGACGGCGATTCTCTAGAGCTTCATTCGTCATAGATAGGTTCCAGTGCCATCTCTGTGGTACGATCTGGAACTAATGTGATGATTTCAAATGTCTTCATTTTACATTCTCAACAACTTTGCTCAAGACGGCATCTCTCAAGAGCCACGTTATCTTTTTGAAGGGGGGAGGGAGAGAGGGAGTTGGCCAGAGCACATGCTCCATTTGAATTTAAAAAAAAAAAGTATGGACAAAGAACCACAAATGGGGGGAGGTCTAAAAATCTGAAATATGAAAACAGGTAGTTTATGGACCATCCATTACCACTCGAGAAGCTTAATGAAGTTATAAAAATTACTTTGTATTGGTGTATCTTGATGTCTTTATATTTAATATTCAATTTTCATTATATTTAATAGTGGGCTTCGTGGTCAAGCGGTTAGCGGCGTCTTCCGTCGTTCAAGCGATTGCCATGAAGTGTGAGGGTTCGATTGCCGCTCCAACTTGTGGAACTTTTCGCAAAACGAAAATGTCTAATCTGGTCCACTGGGTGTTAGGTTAAGGTGTCCGTTGTAATTCGCTCTATGTTTAATGTTCAGTCTGTACAACCTCGAGTTGAAGACGGTGTAAATGTCTTATAATTACCTATCATAACCGTATTTGGTTGATAGAATTGGCTCAGTGGTTCAAAAGTTATGATATTTTTTTTTAAAATGCATTTAAAAAAAACATTCTCTGATCCACCCTAACGCAGTAATGGTCCCTCTTATGACGAAATGAAACAAATACGGGTCTTATATTTTGTGATAGAGAACAAAACCTCAAATTATTATGAAATTCCTAGAGATCGTATATCGTATATCGTGAATGTCGTCGTCGTAAATGAAATTGCTGTATTTAAATGTTATCTTATTAAGTTAAGATTTTCCGAAAAGAAATAAAAAAAAAACAGGTTCAGCTCCATTGGCAATTCAAAATACATGTTCTATTTTTTATTTTATGAAAAATTTACATAAATTTATGTTCACAGTATATTTTTTCGCTAATGAATCGGCTGGAGAACGGCAAAGGGTAAATGCACCCTTCTTTTTGGGGAAATGCTCCTTAAACATTGGAAAAATGCTCCTTAGATGCGTTTGCCCGGTATAATGCAATCGGAGGTATTAACCTTCTGGTTAGCGCTTGCCAGGTGATTTGACGGGTCTTAAGTTTCTTCAAGATTGTATAGTTTTGACGGGTTTTAAGTTTCTGAACTTAAGAGTCGTCAAAACAAAATTAAGACCCGTCAAAACGAAATGAAGACTCTTCAAAATTAAATTAGAACTCGTCAAAATGAAATTTAAACCACACAGAAAAAAATAATTAATTTTAACAAGCGCGTAAAATTTTCCCTCGTTTAATTCCAAGCCAAAGGAGGCGTAAACATCGAAATTGTTTGCAATCTTTCAAGTGCCATGCAACAATGTAAGCCATCTTTCATACAACGGACTAGATTCAGGCGTTATCTGGCTAATATTTACACGAAATATCCCATTATTTTCTGCCAAATCTAGCATTCCCTTTATGTGCATTAGATAACGCAGAAAATTCAATGTTTCTTTTTATCTGTGCAGTCAAAACTACCTATAAGATTGTGAAGCGAAGCTCTGCTATACAATCTTGAAGAAACTTAAGACCGGTCAAAGCAATTAATACCTCCGATTGCATTATACCTGGCAAACGCATCTAAGGAGCATTTTTCCAAAGATTAAGGAGCATTTCCCCAAAAATAAGGGTGCATTTACCCTGCTGCCGCTGGAGAACAGAAGTGCGCGTGTTAATTCGTGCGTTGTAAATTTAAGTTACTCGATTGATTTTTGCGTAGCAGTTTTACTTAGAGCGGACATAATTCCAAACTAGTCGCGTTCTTGTTAAAAATTTGAATTTGTAGTGAGACGGACAACATCGACTCGTGCGCCCAGCAAAGGCCCGCCTTTCGAGGTAGTCAAACGGACGGTCGTCAATAATCCGTCGGAATTACACTCAACGTTAAAACCCTCTGTGGAAACGATACCGAGAGCGCGGTTGCAGTGATCCGTTGTCAAGTGTCGGACACTGAACCGGACCTCACCCCAAAATATAGTAGTCTCTCTTAATCCCGCCCGGTCATAGCGGAAAGGTACGCGAAAATTTTACATAGGATTAGCTTTATTTGGTTGATCTCGAGCTACTCCAAGCAAAGATATCTATAAACTATTCAAGAATACAAGGGGAAGTGGGTTAAAGCCAGCCATATCTTCGTCCACAGAGCCGTGCGGTAGTTGAAATTGCTCCTATTCGATTTTTCAGAAAATTTCACATGGGATTTGCACTATTTTGCTGATCTTGGGCCTCTCCGTGCAAAAATGTCTATAAATTATTCAAGAATATAAGGGGAAGTGGGGTAAAATAAGCTCTATAACCCCACAACCATATCCGTGTGGTGATTGAAACTTGTTCCATTCGATTTCCCAGACAATTTCCAAGTGGAAATGGTCTTGTTTACAAGCCGCGCTTAAATGCGACAAAAGTTACAGATTTTTTCCTTAGTTTTCATCAGTTCTTGCCCACTGTGCGTTGCATGCAGTGAAAGCTCCAAGAATGTGATAATCGTCAAGCTACTCCCGATTCAGGTCAACTATGATCTTCTTATTGACGAATGGAACTTGTTAAAATACTAGGTGCTGACCTTGAGTTAAGAATACAAAACTGAGGAGTTTTGGAACCAGTTGTTTACTAAGAAAACGGCTGTAGGTGAGCCTAAATACCCTCAGGTGATTAAGGTAGGGAAAACAGCTTCAAATGGCAACGGCTCAAACGAGGAATAGAGAAGCAAGATATGTCAGAAGTAATTCTAGCTCAAGCCATGCTGGAAGGCGTTTCAACCGTGCGTATACACCACCGGGATCACCACGCTGCGATTTGGCGTGCAACGATAAAATGGCTCGTGTGTATTATGGCCAGACTAGAGATGCGAAGGGAGTGGCGGCTGGAACGGAAGTTTCCGTTTTGTTCTGCGAGAGCGATGGCGGTGTATAAATGCCGTTTCTGTCCCCGGGGCGATCCACCCTTACGAATAGATGCACACGTACCCAAGGCAACCCGACTTCGCGTACCTCTCCGCTCCACCGATCGTGGATCAGCGACAATTGACGTCACGCGCTCTCGGATTGCTTCGGTTCACACAAAAAATGACGAAAAGCGACCTTACCTTCGGTTTTGGACAACCGACGCGAGATTCTTCGCTATAACTGGTTTGAGCGACTTCCCTCATTTTTCCGAATAATTACCTTCTTGAGGCGGGCCTTCACGGTACACACGGGTCTCGATAATCCCTGGATGGAGTTCGCGGCTTACACCACGACGGAACTTCAGTCCACTAAGCAAAGAAAGAAATACCAACGTTTAACACCATTTACAATTTTTTAAATTCACTCACTTATTTAACCTTTAAGTTGTTCTTCAATCCACACCAGATATTTAAAAAAAAACGCAGCCAAACCATTAGCGAAATGATTGAGTAGAGAAAATGTCTGCGCTAAGAAACTGTGCCTCTTTTCAAATCGAAGCCCTGTCCAACTATTCAAAAATGACTACTCGTTAAATGTTCTTTAGAAGCATTATTTAAAAACCGCGCCAAGTGATTCGTATGGCATGGCGAATTTAAACCGCCTATTGCAAATTCAGCACCATTCTATAAAAGTAATAATATAAAAGCTTTTATAACATGCTCCATAAACGCGAATTGGGCACAAGGATAGTTCGATTTTATAAGCCTTTAAAGATATTATGAAAACGTCATGACATTCATTAAAAATTTCAGACTTGTTTAATTTGTGATTAAATAATTAACTACAAAAAAAGCAAAACGTTACATCAATTCCTGACAGAAGTGTGCTAGTTGTGCAATAATGGGTGATATCAATAAGACTCAAACAATCACCCCAAGAAAGGTTAAAAGAAGACTCAAATACAAACGAATCATAAAGAATGAAAATTTACCAGTAAATTACTTAAGAAATTGAAAATATCTATAGAAAAACGCTAAATTACTGATAACCAAATGGACACTTTAAATTATTAAATTATGTTCAAGCAACAATAAAAATCGAAATTACACAATTCCAATAAAAAATCGAAATCTTCCATAGAAAAGCAAACATTTGCACAAAAATATTCCAAAACGCAAGAGAAGACCAGAAGTTTTCTAAAAAATGGCATAAATTGCTATAAAAATCTTTGAAAAGCAACCAGAGTAGCAATTAAAAATATGGAATATAACATTCTTAGTTAACTATGGAAAAATCAATTATTCCCATTTTAAAATGAAAACTTTTTAAAATTATTAAAAAATAAGCAATAACAAATGCCAGGCTATTCATAAAATAAGTATCGCATTTCCTATTCAAAATGAACATATTTTTGTTGCACTAGAATTAAAAATTCGGAACTTTTAGAACAAAATGGGCTCGCTATTCATATGGACGCAACGAACTAATGTCATTTAGCCAGATTATTGAGTTTCCATTTTGCGATTCCATGTTTATTATATATAGCAACACAGCAACATAAACCCTACTAATTTTAACACATTTTTTCTTTTGTTTTCTTTCAGGTAAATCCCTAAACCATGCAGTCATTGAAAAAAATGATGTAAGGTAAATTCCTGCAGTTTCTGATGATTTCTTAACTCCAAAAGATGCGCTGACCGAACAAATAAGTATAAGGAATACATTTTCTGACAATCTTCAGGAATAACCTGAAGAAAATGGCCAGAATAGCAATCTCCGTTTTTGGATAAAACAAATCCTAGCTCAAAATATCGGTTGCATTGAAATTGCGCCTAAATCCCGATTCAAAGTAAATTTGGACGCATTCAAGTGATCATAACTCAAGAACCAACCATACATGGTTGATCAAAACGCCAAACAAAAGGGTATTTATTCAGCTTTCAAACGATATATAACAAACTATAAAATTTCACCGTTTCGAATGAACTGTCGCACTTTACTTGTGATCGATGCCATCATGTTCTGACACTGTACCCGCGAACTTATTCCACTTTGAACGCATTTGTTATGCATTTGTCACTTCTTTACCGCATCCTCGAAGTTTTCGCTTGACAATTGCCCAATATTTTTCGATCGGTCTGAACTCAGGGCAATTCGGAGGATTAATCTCTTTGGTGACGAAATTAACATTGTATGCAGCATACCATTCTAGTACCTCCTTAGAGTAGTGGCAGCTGGCTAGATCTGGACAAAACATAACGTTGGTCTAGTGTGGCCGAATGAAGAGTAAAATCCGTTTTTTCAGACACTTTTTAATGTAAACCTTTGACGTCATTGTGTGAGATGTGATGAAAACCTTGGTTTTAAGACCACAACTGCAGATTTCTTGGCAAATAATTAGTTTCTGAGCAAACTTATCAGCAAAAATAAATTTATACCTAGAATGGACATCCCCACGACCAGTTGCCAGGTAAAATTTTCGTCCGGGGATTTGTTTATAATCCATTTTGACATATGTTTCTTCATCCATTAAAATACATCCATCAAATTACACCAAAACTCGTTCGTATAGTAATCGTGTTCGCTGTTTGGCCACTAAATTTTGTTTCAGGGAGCGATTCGGATGTTTACTGGCACAAAAAGACTTAAATCCTTCTCTTGAAAGGATGTTACGCACGGTGGAAATGTTGGAATCGTCTTTCTTTGCCAAATCACGTATGGAGACACCTGGGTTGCCTTTCACGTACCTCAACCCCTTTGTCCTCAGCTCTTTGTCCCTAGTGCCCCTAGTGCTGTGCTCCATCCACACTCAGAGTATCCTTGTAACGATTTTTTGTATTACAAGAGACACCGTTGACTTTGGGAATTTTAACACTTCTGCTATTTTTGAGGCAGACCACGAAGGATTCTCTAGATTTTTGTGCACAATTAATTTTCTTTTCTCAAGTTCAATGATCCGTAATTTCAAGATGCGTCGATCAATCGAGAAAAAATTATTACCAATTTCCGTTTTTTTGTTCCAACCACCTGGGACGCGGTGGTGTATTAAACCATGCGTCCAGATTTACTTTGAATCGAGCTTTAAGAAGAAGTTCAAGAAAATGTAAACATAATTTCTAGAAAATAATATACACTGAGAAAAAGATCCTATAGTTTTTCATCAATTCAACATTTTCTGAATATCGCATCCCTTCAACGTAAGGAAATTTACCTATTCTAGATAATTTAACCAGAGTTCGCCCTGTTATGAGTTTTCTACCAGCGTCGCACTCGACACTAAAGAAGTCTGAAAGTCGCAGACGAAAGAGAGCTTTTTCTAGTGGAATTTGCTCGCGTTTACTAGTGATAGTTTGAAAAAGTGTTTCAGTTTTCGAATTTTTATTTTTTGTTGTTTTTTTTTTTTTTTTTTTTTTTTTTTTTTTTTTTTTTTTTTTTTTTTCGCTGAAAATCAGCAAAATTTTGATGGATTTTGACAAGATGTAAAACCAGCAAGATCTCCAGTAAAAAAAATGTTCCATCAAAATTAAATTCCTTAAAATGTCAGCACTTCACTGTAACTTCAGCAAACTTGCTTGTGATTTGTTGAACGATCAGCAAATCCACAATCCCCGTAATTTGCTGTTTTGCCAGGAACTTTTTGGCGCTGCTGAAATATCAGTGCAATGCTTAATAAATTTTTTTTTATTAAAATACATAAATAAATAAAAATAAACATTTTCGGACACGTAAATATTGGTTAAATCATTCAAGATAATAAAGTTATTCAATCTTTGCTTATACTCACAATCTGCGATACATGTCAGAGGAGATTACTACAAGCACCTATCGATCCATCGATTTTTTATTGATTCATATAAAGGTAATTAAAATAAAATGCTAATCCAAAAAAAAGTTAGAGTTAAACCGTAAAAATACATTATCAGTGTACTTCAACTGAATCCGCCATTTTCTCGTCTTGAAAATATCAACCTACAAAAATCAAACGTTTCTTTCATTACATTTTACTTTCCTAACAGTTCTTCGAAATCATTGATTTCTAAGTTCATTGTGTCGATGATGTTATGCAGATCGGATCCATTTTTTCAACGCCTTTCCAATTTAACAAAGAACTACTAACAACTTGAAAATAAAAATGCTAGATGATAAATCAATACAACTTTCCGTCGTTGATGCGTGACTTCTATGTGACAGGTGACAGGTAAAGGTGCTGTTTTTCAGTTATTGGTGAAACCGATTGCTGGATTTCAGCAAAAAAGGGAATTGCTGGTCAACAACCAGCCAATCATTTTACTGAAATGAAAAAAATCGGTCCCAGTTGCAGAAGTTGAAACTGCAGAACGGTATAAATTTTACAAAACTATTCACCCTTCCCGACAAATATTAACTTGCATAGTGTCCTTGCCCAGGGAACCTGGGGAGAAAAAGACTAACCCACTGCTGACATTGCAATCATATGGCTGCAGAAACGGGACCCAGTCTAGACGAATAAATTGGCGACCGAGGAAAAGTTTTTTCTTCCGAAACTATTCACAGTTCAGTCACACACTGCAGATGCCATAAAGAACTTTCTAGCCCGGAGTAAATTGTACCGAGTAGAAGTGAAGAAAAAAACGTATTTTGTTTCCGCCCGGGATCGAACCGTGGCCTTCCGCGTGTTAGGCGGATGTGATAACCACTACACCACGGAAACTGTGGCAATGTTAGAGGCAAGACAGTGAACAAAAGTCGGTCAAATGCCGTGATGTGATTAATTTTAGGCCTTCTGTGCCAGCCAGCCGGTCAGCAAAAACAGCTCGCTATTTTAGTAGATCCAAAAACACGCCGTCCTGCTATGCTTTTTTCGCTCTTCACTCGCAGTACCCGTTTTCGTTCGCATTGGGTTGGGTCTGGTAGGCTGGGTTAAATTTAATTCCACTCGGATGGCACAGAAAAACACTGTGCAATTCGGTTGCTGCGCGTTGCTATCTGAAAGCATTCACTTCTAGAAGGCGAGCAGTCCACGAATTGAGAAAATAAATAAAAGGCTATCATTCGAACACGCCACTAAGTAAAACAAGCAAAAGGGGATCAAATAAACTTGATGAAAAGGTTTTCTTTCATTTCACCTGAACGAACTTCACGTAGTTAAAAAGAGTATCGTGTTTCCGCCCGGGACGAACCTGGGGCCTTCCGCGTGTTAGGCGGATGTGATAACCACTACACCACGGAAACCACTTAGCGATGATGGCAATTTATTCCAATCAGCTGTTCGTTCGCCGTCCTCCAACCATGTGGCCCATAAATCTGAACTGCATTCTCCGTGAAGCGCTGGGCACGCGTTGGCTCAAATTTAGCACCGGAAAGACCCATGGCAGATAGCAAACCGTTCGGAATAATTTATGGATGATAGTTTTGGCACCCGCACGGTTTTGAGAACAAACGATCCACGGGTTTAATATGATTATTTATTTCATGTCACATGATACCTTTGGATGTGAGTATTGTGAAGTATCGTCATATCATCTTACGCGAACAAAAATGTTTCAAAAGCTGTTTGTTGAAATGTTTCGAAACTTGTATAAAAAAATCGAATAAATGTTTTCCATTTCTCATATGTTTCTAGTCGCGATGACTCACACAACTATACTCCGGCTGCAGTTGAGTGACATCGAATTGAAATGTGTGCACCTGCATCATGAATGCACTTTTCAACTCGGTTTCCTTTATGTTGTTCCGCAGCAAATTGGAAGAATGACTCATAGATACTAGATGTAGTGGATGAGGAATTCCAGTGATCTGCCTCGCAGATAAAAAATGACAAATTCCACCCGGGAAGCATGAAACTATACATGTCAGCACAAATTTGATCTGTTGTGTGCTGGCTGACCAAGCGACTGTAAAATCTTTGCCTTTGTGGTTTGAGATGCATACTGTAAGCAAAGAGTGTTTGGTTTGAGCCAGTCATCCCTTTCATTTGCCGCCGCCGATTGTGGCATCTATGCAATTAATGAGCACAAAAGGACGAACGCAGGGAAGATTGAATCAGCAGGGTCATTTTTAATAACAGCTTCTGTCAGCGTGAATGATGGAAATATGGTTATATTGATAGTAAATTTTAACTAATTCCTGAACAGATATTTGGAAAGCATTTCTTCAACAACGGTAAGAACAAAAATGTAGACCGTCGCCACAATTTCTTCACAACCGGTAGAAGATCATCTGATAGCCACCTTCTGAAGGACGCAATTAGATATGCTTCACATTTTCGGAAAGCTCAACAAAAAGCCTGACTCGACCATACGATAACAAATTTGCGCCTCGCTATAAGCTAGGGATATTATGGAAATGGATATTGAACTCAATCAAATCGACCATTGTGCAAACAAAAACCTGTATTATCAAAAACCCTTATACTCACTTTCCTTCCGTTTTGGAAGCTGATTCCGACCTATCATTTAGCGTATCCATTGTCTCCATTACTATCGCTCCGGTTTTTGGCAATATTTCCACGCTGTAAACAACCGGCTATTTTGCTCTGTGGCCGTCTATTCGTTGCCCAGATATAGATTACTAGACTTGCCGTATCTTAATTGCACGTTTTCATGGATCACCTCTCCATCGCAGCACGGGCTAATCACTTTGTTCCTACGGCGGTAGACGGATGAATAAAAACCTTCGAAGTAAATCACCTGAGGTGAAATCTGACTCTTCTTAAAAATAGGTACCATCTCGACTAAATGTATTCCATCATAAATTTACAAAATTGATTCTGGGTAAAATCTGCATTGTGTCGAAAAGACCTTCGGCAACTGTAATAATACTTATGACAGACATACAACGCTGACCGTTGTACGAACTGTCAAATACTTTAATCCAGTACAGAAAAACACGTACTAGCCTAAAGGAGTACAATGCTGTACGTTGTATGTCTGTCCCAGGCAT
>JAHHFK020004298.1:0-91882 GCA_024533555.2 Aedes koreicus
AATGAAACACGAATTTCTACATAACTCGATAAAAATTAAAGCAAATGGAACAAAATTTGGCATGTGGAGGTTTTTGAGAGAAATAAATGTTTTTAATGTGGTTTGAGACCCCTACGCCTTCTGGAAGGGGGAGACTCCCATAAAAATAAACAAACATAATTTTTAGCATAACTCGAGAGCCAATGAAGCAAATGAAACCAAATTTGGCATTTGGCATTTTGTGGTTTTTGGAGGCAAGAAATGTTTCTATGGCAGTTCAATACCCCTCCCCATTTTGAAGGGGGGGGGGGCTCCCATACAAATAAAAAGCAAATTTCTGCATAACTCGAGAACTAATCAAGTAAATGAAACCACTTTAAGCATATGGGGTGTTTTTTGGAGGCTAGATTTCTATATACATAAAAATGAATTTCTGTCTGTCTGTCTGTCAGACCGTTATAGACTCTGAAAGTTCTGAACCGACCAACGTGAAAATTTATATCAAGGGGTTTTTGGGGCTGGGAAAGGTTTTTATGATTGTTTGACACCCCTTCTCTCTCAGGAAGGGCGCTCTCATACAAATGAGACACAAATTTCATCATATCCCGAGAACTAATCTAGCAAATTGAATCAAATTTTGCATGTGGGGGGTTTTGAAGGCAAGAATGTTTCTATAGTAGTTCAAGACCCCTCCCCTCTCTGAAGAAGGGGGGAGGGGCTTCAAACAAATGAAACTCAAATTTTTATTATAATCGATGAGCCCAATGTGATGGTTCGAGAACAAATCAAGCAAATGGAACCAAATTTGGCATGTGGTGGGTTTTGAAGGCAATGATTGTATGGTGGTTTGAAAAACCACCCCCCTCTGGAAGGGAGGGCTCCCATACAAATGAAACACAAATTTCTACCAAAAATGAGAATTATCCAGCTTACTTAAACACAAAACGTGTAATTCTCGGGTACGAAGCATGTTTTGATAGAAGTTTGAACCCCTGCTTATTCAAGAAAAAAAAACTCATTTCGAAAAAAAAACCATAAACGTGCCAGTTATATTAAATTTTCCTTTATTTAGTTGCAAGCGTAGCAGCGCACGTACCGGGTTCAGCTAGTACGTTTAATAAAATAAACAAACCCAAGGCAGGTTGGTTGGGGCTTGGGTTTAACCCGGGTGGGTAGGGCCTTTTCCTGGAAATGGTAGGGCTTTTTTCTTGTATTTTCCACTTTTTTAGGGCAATCGGGGTCAGTCCCTATCACTTCGAGGTTTTCTGAGCACAAACCTCTAATACTATTAGGACTTCAGGCGTGAATTTTTAAAGTTGTTTGTTCACCGGAGCATTCCTGTTTTGTAATTTTGAGTTTTTTTTTTTTGTTTTGTTTTGTTTTTTTTTTTTAAAATTTGCGTGGGTGGAATTTTAATTAAGCTAAACATTGGAAAGGGCCTACTTCCTTTGTTGGTGGGGGGTGGAAGGCTTGGGTGGGGTTCAATCTCGATGAAGATTCGTAACTTGTTTTATTCTCATCATTATCACCTCCAATCTCACACACATCTTATTTATTTATTTATTTATTTCGTCAAGCAATGTAGACTACATGCATAGTGATGCCGATGATTTCGCAATGCAAGTTATACTGGCGCATCATTCGATTAATGGGGCCATTTTTTGCATAATTAGTTCTGTATGACTTTTCTAAGAATAATTTCCGTATTTTAAGATGCCGACTGGGACTATAAAAGTTCAATTGCTAGAGTAGTTCTTCTGATTTTATACGTTGTGAAATAATGTCATTGATGTAAAAAAACATTGTAAATTCGCGGCGTTCCTTAAGTGTCTGTAAATTGATAAGCATGCAGCGTGCTTCATAAGATGGCAGTGGAAATACAGTCCAATTCAATTTCCTTAGGGCATATTAAAGAAATTGTTTTTGGACGGATTCTATGCTTTATTTGTGTATGGCACAGCACGGATTCCATACTAGGTTGCAGTATTCCAAAATTGACCTTACATATGCCATGGTTAATAATTTAATGGCTTATGGATCTTGAAAATTGTGGCTGAACCTCTTAATGAAGCCTAGCAAGCTATTTGCTTTACTTATAATAGTGTTGTAATGTTCTACAAATTTAGTTTAGAGTCTAGCATAATGCCTAAGTCCCTTACTATTTTGTATGTTTCTACTTTTTGGATTCCTAAAAATATTTCCGTACGAGGTGTTTTGATTTTTCTGCTAAATGCTATTGAGTTACATTTTTTCACGTTAAGTTGAAGTAAGCTTTTGCTACACCATGTGTTGAATAAGTTAATTTCGTTCTGGAAGTTTTCTGCATCGCTAGAATTATTTATTTCCATGAAGAGCTTCATGTCATCTGCATATATGAGTTTGTGGATTTTTTTTAAGTATGTAGGAAATGTCGTTTATGTACAAAATAAAAAGAAGTGGGCCTAAATGTGAACCAAGAGGTACCCCGAGGTGGCAGAGAATGGGTCTGAAAGTGCATTTTGAAAACGAACAATTTGTTTGCGATGCGTTAAATATGACTGCAGCCAATTCAACAGTCCAGGTTCTATTCCAATTTTTTGCAATTTGAAGAGTAATAATGGTATGTCGATTAGGTCAAATGCTTAACTGAAGTCAGTGTAAAGGGCTTCTATGTGCTTGCCATTGTCCATTGCATTCAAAATAAAAGTTACAAATTCAAGAAGATTAGAAGTAGTTTAGCGACCTTTGAAAAAGCCGTGTTGTTTGCTTGTAATTTGATTTCGTACTTGCTGAAAAATATTTTCATTTATGAGAGATTCAAAAAGTTTTGGGATGCAAGAGATAATGTCAATTCCACGATAGTTGCGGATGTCTGATTTCGTGCCTGATTTGAAAATCGGTACCAAATAAGAAGATTTCCAAATGGTGGGAAATGTTCCGCTCTTAAGAGACATATTAAAGAGAAGTTCTAAAGGAAGGGCAAGTTCGTCTGAAAGGTTCTTTAAAAATACGGGATTATGCCCTAGATATAAAACGGTACATTTTTGAAATTTTATTGCTAAATTTTATAAAAAGTATGGATCAGAGTGATGAATTTTATGGATCATTTCATTTTTTTTATGGATTTTCACCAGAGTCTTATGGGTCAAGAATGCGTTTTTCATGGCACTATTTTCAATTTTTTATGGATCGATTTTTACTTTTTATATGCAAAAGTACGTTTGCCTATAAATTAGCAAACTAGTTCCACATTTGAAAAGCTTTTAGGAAGCTTATGATGTCAATACAGGTTACCTAAAAAAAAGTGTGAACGTTTGCTATTTGTTATCAGTCTGAAGTACTGAAACTTTCGTCTTAACGTAATTGCACTTATTATTTAATAATACTTCCCGAATAGTATAGAGGATATTTTTGAAAATTAAACTTTGTTGAACTGTGAGAAATTATTCAAGATAGTTCAGAATTAATTGAATCTTGGTAAAGATTGAACCCGAATTTCGAGGAACATGTGTAATAAAATATGCTCAATATACCGAGCAAAATTAGCTAAGAGTTCCTAGAAGGATTTGCTGGGAACCCTAATCTTGGTTCAGTATGAATCTTGTGTGAAATGGGGTTAAGGTTGGGCTTTTTAATTTTAGATACTCTCAGACTTCAGTTGGTTCGTTTCTAATCATGTGTGAAATTTTTCTGAAATATTCACAACTTGCGATGGGCTTTTCAATACTTAACAGAAATTGCTAGCAGTTATGATCAGTATATACTTTGTATATACTTTAACATCCTTCGTCGCATCACTATTGCTTATGGTTACATTATGGTTGATGTTAAAACGGACTCACCAAGTCAGAATTCATTCTTAAGGGCCAACAAAAACCGCCAATATGCCGTTCTATGCGGGGAGTAAGTTTTTTACATGTTTCTCCAATTTTTTCGGCAGAATCCATCATTTAGGGAAAACTAATGAAACGCACTTTGTATTTAAATATTTTTAACACATAAAAATACATTACTCAATATAAACTATTATCACTATGCAAACTTTCATTTTACAAATTTATGACTCGCAGAAAAGGGTGCACATTTTTTCTCAGCTAGTCCAAACGTTCAATATTCTAAAAGCAAGTTTATTTAAAGATCAATTTGAAATAAGTTTATTTGAAATCGGACAGAATAAACTCTGAGGTGATTGTTGGATATTGAATGAAACTATTTTCATCAAAAATTTCCGAACTTACTTTATTTAGTTTCAAATCATAAGTTATGGATTTAAAAACCAATTTACTTTCAGTGTATTGCATCATACTCAGTCTCAATTTAAACAGTCTCCAAATTTCTTTGCATGGTTCTCTAATAAGTTTTCACAGTTTGAAATTTGGCTGAAATCGAAAAATCTCTTCTTAAATCAAGTTAGAAAAAATCCATAACCATGAATTAAAATCGCCACCTTTCAAAATCGCTCAAAATATTCAACATCCGTCAAAAATGCACCACGGCATTCATAACAATGACACTCATCCCCCGCACCCGAATGAACCGTTTTTATCTTATTTCTTTCGTATTTACATCATTCAAACTAAAGCGGGTTGGTGCAAACCACCACTACTCCTGGCACGGGTCATACCATACCGCACTCCCATCACCCAACACAACACACGTTCCGTCTTCCCGTCTTCCTGTAGTTATTCGCACTCCTATAACCGACTGGCTGGTGCAAGGTTTTCCGATATGACGGATTCATTCCCTATTCAATTCACCCTTCCTTCCACACCATGCCTGAAACGCCTGCTACGATGATGGCAACGACGACAGGACTCGCTAGCTAATTCGCTCGCTCTCCTGCATGTACACAGGCGGAACATCCAAGCGCTGGCATAGACGATCTAGTAACCCGGCAGCAACAGCGGCAGAACCAGCGCAGAATGCTCATGTGTAATTTATTTTATGATCCTTTTTTATACCTCCCCCTCCCCCTCCCCCCCCTCTTTTGTACCCTTCCATTGGTTCCGTCTTGTACCCTGAGCATCGCATCGCACTATAACCACCCTCGCCACCTTTTGACAGCATCCCATGAAGTGAACGGTTCGGGTGAGATGAAGGAAAGGGATTCACGTTCCGTTGTCGGTCTGTGTGCAGGCATTATATATTCAGCGCATACATTTTCCATACATTATATTTTATTTCATACATTAAATTTGAACTGGCGCATGCGCCAGATAGCAGGGAAATTGTTCTTCATTCGGTTTAAAGCAGGCGAAGGTGGCAGCAATTTACGAGAAAGGGTTTCCCTGTGCAACAGAGTTCCGGACATTTTAATAGCAGTTGGAATGTTTGCATTTACTCTGAAATATTTCGGTTTTAGTCTAAGCAAGCATTTCACCATGCGATAGTTTTTCCATATCAACAATCCGCTACGTTCGCCTCCAATCGTAGTAGCATCTATTCTTAGCGACATAAGCGTTATTTGACTCCCCGCAACGAAACTCATTTCGCTATTATTGCCTTCATTTACGAGCGAGGAACCGTATTTCCATATACATACAAACATAACCTCATTTCCTTGCAAATTTCTCCCACCCCAGCGGCTCGGTGGCGGTTGCCGTGCCAGGAAAATCAACAAAGACCCTCCAGGATCAAATAATGATGCTGCGTTCGCGTTACGTAGGTACGTGGCGTGTGCGAGGAAGCTAGCGCGGAAGGTGAGCGCATTGTGTGTATTAGTGACAACCCAACCACCCGCACTCACACCTCCCATGGCCGCAAAAACCCCTCGTTTGCTATGGAAACGAATGCGAGACATTCAAATCATACTCCTTTATTGTCGTTCCATGGCATTGAACCGTTTTTCGTTGGGTTGTCAGGGTTTCCAATGTAGTTGGCTGGATACTGCTATTGAGGCAAACTGACATGTTTTGGGCTAGGGAAACCCTAACCGGTGACGAAATTTATGATTGTTAGGATACGAGAGAAGGAATATTCAGCAGAAACCATAAATACGACGTTTTGCTTCCAATTCGTCTTCGTTACCAGCAATGGTCGGTAATGGGGAAGCAATCATTCCACCTTTCGGAGATGCTGCGTGTTAATGATATGACCAAATATAGCATCCATTTATTCGGTACACACGTGTCAGCAGAAATTGTGTGTGTGCTTATTTCTCTCTTGGTTGATTATGACGATAGTGCATGATGACGATTGGCTGACAGGATGAAAGTTAGAATAATAAACGTTCTTTGTGCTCATTAGAGCTTTGTTTGCTGCGATTTGCGATCTCTTTGGTAACGAAGGGGATTGATGGTTGCTTTGATTTATTCCTAATGAGAATGGAAAGTTACTTGATTGAATATCCTTACCGGGAATGTTCCGGGCAACTCATACCATGTGAGCCAAACAAGTATCCTAATACAGTAGAAAATAAATCAAAATCTAGCAAATCGCCTCACACCCTTGTGCCCGTCTATAACTGAGATTTATGGTTCTAGATGTAATTTTTTGCGTCCACTGGACACATTTCTCCCAACACTTGAATCCCCACTGATAACGGGTCCGAAATCCCATCACATAAATCTGAGAGTTTCAAGAACCATAAGCGCTTTTGAAAATATTGTTCATCATATTCCCCCATCCGCTGGCCAAGGCTGGGCGACCAGAAGCGACAATGACTCGACGGATGCGTTCTGGGACGTGTCTGAAAACCGACGCTCTTATACATCACCATAATCTCATTACGTACGTTTCATATTGTAAATGGCTTCCACAGTCAGCAGGAGGTTGGCGATGGGGACACACAAACAACAGAAGAAGCAACTGAATGATAGATTATTCATTGTCAAACACAAATTTCCACTAAAACGTAACCCTTTTTTCTGTATCGCATCGCAGCATTGTGTAACGTCACTCGTTCCCAGCCTGCTGTGAGCGGGAGAGTTTGCAGGGGTGGAAAATGAATGAGAATTAGACAGGATTATTCATCATAACAAAGCAAGCGGGGATAGTGGGAAGCATGTTTGTGGACGTTTCAAGATTATAATGATTAATAATCGGCAAATATTGCATAAAGGATGACGGTCGGTTGAACAAAGAAAGGATAATGTAGAACGGAAAGAGTTGTATCGAATTACACCGTTTGGAGCGTTGCATTGAAGCGTATTATCTGCCAGCTTGCGAGGAAGCTCGGATAATGAACACGAATGCTGTGATGATAAAATTCAACACTCTTCGATGGTCCATGTCGAAGCTCCATTAGCTGATGGACGGTGTTAGGGTAATATGGTCACCCTAAGCATCATGTACAATTTATCAAAATATGTTTAAAAAATGCTGTGTTAAGCTGTCTTATTAGAGTATTGGGAGGTAAGGATTATTTATTCAAATGATACGTCTAAATGGATTTTTTCAACTCAAAGGTTTTAACTGATTCGAATAATACTTCAAGCTATATTCTAGAAAATGAGATGAATATGAAAAGCTTAAGCTTTACGATTCGGCTGGATCCACCGAAAGGCTAACTGGTTGAAAGAATGCTTTCCCATCACATGACAGAATGTTCTATAACTGCTATCGAACAAATATTGCAAAGCTCTAGGTTCGTGAATTGGTCTCATTAAAGGTCGTTCTGAGTCATGCTACAGAGTACTCAGTTCTAAAAAAATCACTGGACGCATTTAAAAGTTGTTTAGGAAAAAACATGCAGATCTCTAAGAATAGTTTCATGTATCGATATTTTTATAGATATTTGTTTCAAATCATCCAGGAGCTTATATGATGGCCATGAAACTCAGTTTTCAATTAAAAATTGCAAATAATTTTTAATTATGCTTTCAAAAGTATTATAGGAAAAAAAAAACACAGTACTTAGATTTAAACTTTCATAGCTGATCCGGATCATCAGGGGTTGTGCACAGGCCGCATGGTTGACGATATATATACTAAACGATATATATATATATACACCTACTATAGTATAATAAATTCAGTTGTTTTATTACACTCTCGAGAATTATGAAATTTACATGACCTGTATTATTAAAAGATTAAAATTTCGGGCATGTACATCAATAAATGACTGCATTTTCGGTGTAATTAAATGAAAATTCCAAAATTAATGGTTGTCACGGAAGAGTAAAGATAATATGATGCGAACAAATTTACCATAGTATATCAAGAGCTGAAAGATAGAGCATGTGGATTTAACATTAAGGCTTAAAACACTTAAAATTACACGACCGAGAACTGAAGACATAAATGCACGACTCATTTGTACACACTTACAAATTATGAATTTTACACGAGACGTAATTCATGTTTGTAAAAAGTCGGGGAACGTAAAGAAACATTTCGTGTAAAATTATGTCTCCGAAACTGTTACATACGCCATTCGACAAAAGATGTGTTTTATTGAATTTATTTTTTCATCTCATTCAACTCATTCTAAAAGACTCTAAAAGACGCTTGCATGTGTTTGTCTCAGTGGACAGAAATTTACATGACAATTTGGTAGTGTGTAGCATTGGAGTTTTCAACAGCACACAGTCATACATTGTATTACAAAATACGCCGTAGTATGTCTCTCGTCTCCTCCGATGATTGTTTTAGTTAGAGCATCATTGTGACCGAAGTATTATTTTACCATTAAAACATTTGACATGAACATTTTGAAACATTGAACAGTTTAGAAATGTTTGTTTCATCGATTTTTGTTAAACGCATATGTAGAAACCATTGGTGCACTGCTATTATCTTTTTAGAAGTTTTTCTAAGAGAATGCATCAATTATGCAGAGATAGCAATAGCCATTTCTCTCTCTAGTAATGGTCATTAGATTGAGAATATCTAGATTCGTTTATAAACATTTTAAAAATGTACAGAAATAAGCGTGCACAGCAAAAAATTATTAAAATTACACGTAATGTAAATTGCTTTAATTTGAAAAATACATCAATGAATACCTTATATTAGTGAGAATTTCAGTTTAATTTCACGTACATAAGCGAAACGTTGAAAAACACTGAAAACGCATTCATAATGAATAAAATTTTTACTACAATGTATATATACATTATGCTTTAAAAATTAAGTGGAACAGTCGCCATTTTAAACTCATAAAAATTAAAGTTTACATGAACGTGTAAAATTATATGTGCGTTCGCTGAAACCAATAAGCCATGGTGCCCGATTCTTGTGTTGCTTCCTCTTGCTGTCATTCGTTACCCAACGCTTAAAACGATCTGAGCCATCTAACATAGTTGCTAGATTGCAATTGTTTCTATGGACAGATTTTAATTAGAACGATACATCAGTGGGAGAAAATTTGAAATTCAATGATTCTTGAACAAGTTTTCAAGTGCTTCATGAAATCAGTTTACCCTAACGCTCGTGCTTTAAAGTGTTCGGGATATTTTCACGTTGTTTTTAAATAGACGAAATTTGTTTCTGACAGAGCTTGCATAAATTCAATAGCGGTTAGAATTACATGAAATGTTTCAATTCGTGTAAAAATAAAGTGCCATGTATTTTCCAATCCATGTAAATTTTTTTCCGACTGTAATTTTGAAGCTTTTTTATTGCTCCAATTATGTGCATGAAAATAAATTGAAAATTACATTTTTTTATTAACTGTGTGGTGGCTGAATCTACGCAGTGGCATGTAAAATTAAGTATTCAGTTTTTGGTTCATGTAAATTTTGAAGAGGACCTAAGTTTAAGTCTTACTAGCCGCTTCGTTTGGCTGCATTTAAAAATACCAAATTTTACATAATCTGAATTCATCGGTATGCGATCTGGCCAAGAAACTAAAACTACCGAAAAGTGTTTTGTGTTTGCAAATCATTTGACCAGCGATTGACTGTGGATCAGAAGGTTGGAAGTGGAACAAATCCCAATCTTTCTGTGCGAAATGTGGCTCGCAAAGTTGGGAAGTCAAAATCATATGTACAAAAAGTGAGGCAGAAGCAAGGACTGAAGGCGTACAAAGTGAAAAAGCTGCTCAACTGTGGTGACAAGCAACATTTCACTGCAAAAATTCGTGCTAAGGAGCTTTACGCCATATTTTTTGCAAAATTTTTCTTGTATCATAATAGACGAAGAAACATACGTACTCGAAGATTTTGAACAGCTTCCGGGTCTGGTTTTTTATACCGCAATGCAAAGGAACGCCGTTGCCGAGCATTTCCGGACCAAGGTGTCCAAATTCCCGAAGAAGTATTTGATTTGGCAGGCCATATGTAGATGTGATCGTGAAATCGGCACTATCAATAAGGATGTGTACCAGAAAGAATATCTGCAAAAGCGGTTGCTACCGTTTATAAGAAGCCACGACTCTCCAGCTCTGTTTTGGCCTGCTTTGGCCTCTTGTCACTATGCGAAATCCGTCCTGGAATGGTATAAGGTTCAATAGGTCAAATACGTGCCAAAAACAGCCTATCCACCAAACTGTCCATAATTTCGCCCAATAGAGTACTGGGCTCTAGTTAAGCGGACACTCTTCGAAACTAAGAAGAAAGCAAATGGTGCCGATGATTTCAAGAGAAGATGGAGAATCGTCACTGCGGGCCTATCTGAGGACACCGTACGGAGCCTGATGGCGGGTGTACCACAGAAAGTTCGAGAATTTTACAGAAAGAAGGATTAACATCTTAATCAACTGTTCTTATGTACATACTCTAATTGTTATGTTTGTATTCTTCGTGCGTTGAGTAACGATTATGATGTAGAAGGAGATGTTTCGCTGATCACCATGAGGCACCAAGAGTGGACAGTAATGTTTGCTAGAATGAAATATATGAAGAGAAAGTGTTGAAAGTTCCGTCAGTGTACGGTAGGTTGGAAATAGAATAGAAGTATTGAAAATTGATCGAAAGGGCATGGGTAAAGTAGTACTTGAACCAAGGACGTTATCATTGCCTAACATCCCACTGCGGGGTAGATCAAGGCACGAATGGTTGGATTCATTGGAACAAAACAAAACAAAAAACAAACAGCTTTCATTCACTTCCTTTTCCTTGAAAGCTGGAGCGAGGGGTATGGGAGTCTGGGTTGAGTTGATCCCCCTTTTTCGTTATGGATATATCTCAGAGAAAAAAACGAATAAAGGTGATGAGATTTCAGTTAAAACATAGAGTGAATACATATATTACCTTAACAATGCTCCACATTGAAATATAAGTAAAGCAAAGCAAATCTATTCATCCTTATTAAAGTCGCAAAAAAATAATATCTCTTTGTGTTTGTGGTAAGTGCCCAAGTAACTTCCATGTACGTTTAAATAAGGGATCATTATTATAAGTCAACAACTTTCAAGTTGATTCCTGTGAAAAAATTAACAAAAATGTTGCAATCGAATGATGTTGTCGTTGGTTGTCAGAGTTCAGTATGGCGTGAAAAGGTCCCTGGAATCAGTTTTCAAACTGCAAAATCCCATATATTATCGCAGATGTGCAATTTAAAACATTTTAAATACATTTTATGTATCAGACATTTAATCAACGACTCATCCGTTAGTTTAGGATTCAAATAAGAAGTGAACATTAAAGTTTAAAATTCACCAATATTTGTATTCAACAAGATGTATGGCTTAATATTTAGCTTGCTAATTATGCCCCTGACTCTCCCGACCTTTGAAAAGGATTCTTATTTTGAGGTTTCATGCTTTTTTAAGAATTTTAAAATTGTGGGGAATAATTATATGGATGTACTATAATCCATAAAGAAAGATTAAAATTACTGGCAACCACGACCGTTTTCTTCATGATGCACCAATACTACCACATAAGAGCAAAACAGTGTTTGCAATACTACATGCATGTTGAATACTGAGGATTCAAGGGAGTTTCACCTCTGGGCTCTTAGTTGAGAAACTTATAAAAAAGCAAATGGAAGCGATGATCTCAAGAGAAGATGGAGAATCGTCACGGCGGGCGTACCTGAGGCAACCTTACGGAACCTGATGGCGGGTGTACCACAGAAAGTTCGAGAATGTTACAGAAAGAAGGACTAACATCTTAATCAACTGTTCTAATGTAATAACTAATGTTATTAATGTTCTAATAACTCTATTATTGTGAAATAAACAATCGGTTTTGTTGAATTATGTGTAATTTTTTTTTTGCTGCTATTATTATGGTGTCCGAAATTTAACGTGGACAGGCTTTATGTGCACGAAGGATGTGTCATCTGAGAGGAACAATTTTCAGATCACAAGTGCAAAATGGTGCTTTTAATTTTGATGGTTATTCCAGATCATTCCAGAAAGCCCTCCAGGTGATCTTGAGCGTCATCTTTAGCGTCAGATCACAAGGTAGTTTATTCAAATAATATTTTTAGCTGCACTGGAAAAGTAGGCTGGGCTACTGGGGAAAACATTTGACGTGCGTTTATTCTGCTTTGATTTCGTGATAAAAGAAAAAAAAATAACATTTAAGTTTGTTTGTTTGTTTGTTTGCCCCTAAAAATTTGGAAATTTAAACTCGAGGGTGTGTGTCATTTTTGGAGACGAAATTCCGGCAATCAATCAAGCAAATGTGCAGCAGAGGGAGCTTTGAGTTCAGTCCGAGGGCATTCTTTTTGGAAGTCTAGTTCAGGGTCTTGGAGCAAGCACCTAAACTGCAGTACCGGTTCTGGATGCTTGATTTAACAAGAGATTGGGATATTTTTTTGAAATCCGGGTCAACTCTTTCCCTCTTTGTTTTGTTTTCATTATTACGAAAAGGGGTTTTTCTTATATACTTATAGCCAGAGTAAACTTTTGTTTTCCTTATATTTAATTAAAATTTGTGCATCTCCTAAGAATCAACTAAAGGGAGAATATTCTGGAAACAAAGATAGACAAGAATTCAGCGTATCGTTTGCCAAAACGAACCCTGCTACCAAAAACGAACCTTTTTATCCTACTTCCCAGTGATTTCTCGTTGAAGTGCAGAAGATTTTTGATCTTTGATTTGATTCTCGAGTAAAACAAACGATTCTCGAGTAAGTTTTGAAACGGTCCTAAGTGTTTTTGCACAAGTTTTATTCAAACAATTTTAACTCGAAAACTGTTGATTGTATGATAAAATTGCCTGAGAAATGGGATGGGGGTTTATTGAGAGAATATTTGACTGGTCGAAAAAAAAATTCCATAGTAAAAACTTGATAATAAACCTAAACTTAAAAAAACAAATCAAAATGCATATCCTTATTTTTTCGCCAAATTTTCACCACAAAAACTAGACATCTAAACGCGCATTTTCATGACTTTAGCTGGATGGAGAAGTTCTAAACTAAAAAGTTTCTCGAGAAGCCATTTTGAGTATATTTCCAAAAAAAAAAAGATTATTTCTAAATAAAAACATGTGTTCGATGGCAAATTATGATTCCTGAGCCAATTTTGAACAAAAAAAAAAGAATTAAATTCCTAAGAATTATTTTTTTCGAGATTTTTAAACTATTCTTTTTAAAACTCAATAAACATTTGTGTTTCGCCCTATTCAAAAGTTACTCGTGATTTTCCATCAGCAACAAGTGGTGTGCCCAATTTTACATGCAGTGACCAACAATTTACTCCTAAACATCAGGACAATCTGATGAATCGATAGAATGAATTTTTGGTACCCCGTATTGGAAGCTTTATACATACCCGTTTGAATATCTACCTGAATAGCATACATACCTGAGGTAAAAGTACCATCGTTTGGGTATGTAAATGCGTTGTCATATTACCAAAGAGGATCAGTTAGTTATCATTTGTGATATAAAGTACTATTAAAATGTCTACAAGATTTCCAAAGTGTTGTAAACCATTCCGTAAGCTTACCGAAAAAGTGATCGATGCGCTAAACTCAATTGGGTGCAAAGCTCGTTTAGACACGTCTATGTCAATTTGTGATTCGTGTCGATTATTAACATTAAGATCTATAACGAAGCACAACTAGTTAAAGAACCACAGCCATCTGGGTCAAGGAACTATCTGGAAGAGGTACCATCAGCTAGATCAATAGCATCAGCTTCGTCTCAGGAAAGCGTTACACCGAATTTCTGCATTCTACATAACGTTGAATTGTTGAACGCCGGAATAGCTGGGATTAACGTTTCACCAGTTTCTGCAAGGAAGTTGAAAAGTTCAGTTCCCCCGAAAAAAATACATGGCAATTGAAGAAGGATTACATGAACATATGTTTGGCTTCGAATTAGACGGGGACCAGAATCAACTGAAGCAAAACGCTGAAGATTTCAACGAAATGATCTCACAATTTCAGAAAAAAATTAATAATCCAGAGTGTACGAGAGATGACAAATTGAGGATTTTTTCACTGTTGCCAAAATCATGGAGCATTCAGAATGTATAGAAGTATTTTGAGGTACCTTTATATCTGGTAAAGCAACTCGGGACTTCACTGTAGAGAAAGAAATCCTTCCAACTCTGAATGATAGGATTGTTCTCGGTTTGGACTTGGAGGTAAAAACGAAATTCAACAGTTCTTTGACAGTGATTTTGTAAGCAGAGCCATGCCAGAGCAAAATGATTTTGTTTCTGTCAAGAATAATGGTAGGCGATAACACGTTCAAAAACGATTACTTCTTTGATCATTACGAGAAGCATACATAAGTGTCAAAGAAAATAGTAGAAATATTGTGAGCTTCATCTCCTTTGCCGCATTACACCCATGTCATTGTAAATTACTTGGAAGTTCTCGTTCACATAAAATTTGCGTTTGTATCATCCATAAGAACATTTAACTGATAATACATGTCCTGAAAAAATATTTGTTCGATACTAACTCAAACCTATGCATGGATAAAATATTATGCAATACAGAAACTATATCAAAGCTTTGTTATCTTTGCGAATGCGATCGTTGTCCAACCTGCACAGATTTCGAAAGATTTTTTCTTGACAGAATTAGAGGAACGAAACTTATCTGATAACGTTTGCATTTAAAAATATGGACAAAAATTGCCGATTTTTCATGGGTTTACCTTCACCCGCACTGACAAAACTACCCATGCAGCATCAATCATAGTAACCCATGAGTCAGCAGACAACATTTGACAGCTCTATCAGTCGAACTCTAACCGTGATGGCAAAAACAGTGAAGCAACTCAGTTCAGAAGTGTGCGAGTCCAAAGAACGGCACCCCACCGCGTCTAAAACGGACATCGTGTGGCACTTTGTGGACGCCGGATACGCCCGTTCCGGCTTCTACAATAATCTTGGGACTATTAGATAACAATCAGAGCATCGAAAGAAAGGCCGGTTCCGGACGGCCGACGACCCTGAGCGACAAGAAGCTCCAAAGGATGCTGAAGAGGAAGACCGAGGGAAAAGTGGCTAGATCGCTGCGTGCGCTTGGCCGGGAGGTCGGTTCAACCGGCCAAACAGTGAAAAAGTACCTGGCGAACATGAACATGTATGCCAGGAAGTGGAAGTCGCGTCCATTGGTTTCGGAGGTGCAGGCAATGACGCAACACCAGGGCTGAATAAGATGGTCAACTCGATTTTACCGGTGAATCGCGACGTGGCGGTGGTTATGGACGACGAGACCTATCTCACCCTGGATGGCAACGACTGGCAAGGCACTTCGTATTTTACTTCCCCCACGAAGGAAGTGAGCTCCGAGGTGAAGTTCATTTCACACACCAAGTTCCCCAAGAAGGTGCTGCTGTGGCTGACAATCAGCGAGAAGGGGATGTCAAAGCCGCTCTTCTGTCGCTCCGGACTGGCCGTGAACGGGGAAATTTACAGTACGAAATGCCTGCCGGAAGTTGCGTCGTTCAACAAGATATACCATAAGGACGAAGACGCGGTGTTCTGGCCGGATCTGGCGTCGGCCCACTACTGGAAGCGATCGTTGGAGGAGATGGAGCGGCTGAATATCGATGTGGTATCCAATTTGGCAAACCCGCCCAACGTCCTCCAGCTGCGTCCCATCGAGAACTTCTGGGCCAACCTGAAGCGTAAGATCTACTCCATCAATTTTGTTGCGAAAACTGAGGAGGAATTGATATTTAAAACGAAGAAAGAACTCAAAAACATGCCTATACGCATGTTTTCGTCCGCCATGACGAATGTTCCGGTTTACTGCCGAAGGCTACCATCCGAAAAAAGTCCATTTTTTTAAATGCAAACGTTAGTAGTACTAAAGTCAACCCCAAGAATTATTGCAACAAGAATATGCATAATATTTATTAATCATACAGCGAATGATATTTCTAGACAACCCTCAATTGCAATGGTGTGCCTATGTTGGCCACTTACAGCACTGCGGTATCTTCTAACAATACTCCTTAAAGTTTGAATTAGTATGTAATGAGCTTCCATTTTAAAATGTGTTATAAGAGTCAGTCAGTCAGGTTGTTTTATGCCAATTTACCTTAGTTTTCCGATAATTCAGGCTGTACAATTCAATTTAAACATACATACCATTTTCTTTCCCATTACATACGACTTACGGTTTCCATGATACTTCCTGATTTGTAGAGTTTGACTTGGGCAGCATTGAACTTATGAAACCCGGAATGAACACTCGTTGCCTCACGGTGATACCTACGCCACGTGCGAGGCTTGCATTCCATCAGGTACTTGAATTTCGCGGCCATGATGCTTGCATGCAAAGAGTGAGTAACATAAAAATTAGAAGAAAAAGATTTTAGTGAGATTATTGGTGAAATTCTCATAACGACTTTTTGTTTCTCTGACTAAAAAGTTTGAGTCATTCTAAACTAAGCATAAAGGGAAAAAAAATATTCTGAACCCTACATTACACCCTACTCTACTGTAGCTTAGGATCTAGTTGTTATCCCAAATTTAAAATATTTCGAATAAGAACTAATTTTAAACTTCGATAATAACGGGTCTACCTCCTATCTATTTGCCTTTCTATTTATTTATAGTGTGGTATGAAGAATACAATCTCATCGCCTGAACAAGGAGGTAACTAGACAAAAATAACCCTAGGATATTGTATATGACTCACAAAACCCTAGTATTGATATAAACCACATGAAAAGGTCTATTCTACTGCTTTTAATGGTGTTTCCTAAACGGGCCCTCTGCGTCCTATTTCTAATATACCTGCCTGTCATCGTCTGCCTTAAGAAACACTTTTATGTGACTATGTCCTTCACTTCGAACAGTCAGATAATTCCCCCGATCAAAACATTCACCCTTTTCGAAGATGTTGCAATTACATTTTTTCATTATACCATTTGCAAACCAGGTAGTTTGGTTATTTATTCCATAAAACTAATAGAGAAACAACAACATAAGATGCCACAAAAATTAAAAGTGCACTTTTAGTCGTTTCCCTTTGATTGAAAGTAAGAAGTCTAAGAGTGAATTGCGGCATAACCCGCCACACCACAGCACACTTGATGTTAGTGCCTTTATATAAACGTTCTACGACGTGGCAGTGAAATGACTAGAATATGTGATACTTTCACTACTGGTAAAATTCTTGGTCTCACATGCATGTTTATAGCATGAGATTAGCCCTCTCACCGTCGACAAGGTGGAACATTTGACCCGCGAGAGGGATTAATATTGCGAATATTAATATTATTATAATATTAATAAAAAAGCAAAACAAATTTGATTTATTGATATTCACTGCCCATTGTAGACGAAATACGTGTATCTGTACAGATAAGCAATAAAGGTAGTTGGAATCAAATGGAAATTATTAATCTTTCTTCTCATTTTCTAGTAACAGGTATTTTACTAAAAAGCTCACACTCACCAGGACTCAAACATGTTTTTTTTAACGCATGCAGTTACACAATTCTGTCAATGACTATGAACACGCCACATTTGACTGACACAATAAGAAGCTTTGGTGTTCAAAATCATATAATATTCGCGATGCTTCCAATTTGTACCCCCCACGGTTGTTATCCAACATAAAAAAAATCGTCGGTAGTCTTCATCAATTGCAATAGTGGCTGAAAGCCTCTATAATAATATTTAGTATAAAAAAAAACTTCAATAGGTTTTCGAAATGAAAATGTCTCCACAGAATAACTTTAGTGTGAAAATATTTGTTCAAATCTGATATACTCGAATGCCACTAACTAATATCTGAAATTTACTAGCTCGATAACGTCTTGCTCCTCGCTCTCGCATCCGATTCACGTCAGGTTCCATCTAGTGAGACCAATTACTAGATGAAGACGATCCGTACCTCACGCTACTGATTTTCACTTTTGCGGTTCTATAGCTGGCCACTTATAATTTGAATATACGCTCAAAATAGTTGAAAACAGTGACTAATTTCGAGAAAATGGAACTAAGTTTTAGTACCTAGAAAATAGAGACTTTATAGTGACTGGCTGAATAATAGGAACCAAGTCAATAAAATATAACTCGCTTTCAGTCCTCGTGACTGTGTAACCTTTACGACAAAAGTAAATTGAATGTTAGATTTAAGTTTACCTAACATTAAAGCGAAGTTGTATCTATGTTCAGTATTTTTCACAAATTTCTTAGCAGAAGTTACTTAAGATAAATACTGTAATAACGACAACCGGTGTGGAAAAAAGAGTGACCAAGTAAAAATTACAGTGCTGTTCATAATCATTATTGTCGCCTAAATGACAACGCCCGGTACGGTTGCTCTTAGTTATTTCATCGATCAAAACCTGTTGGCACTGAGCAGATACTTACCGAAATAACCAGATACATGTGCATATGATTAAATTAAAATGTTGGATCTCTACCAGTTTCAATGCACTGTCAGTAATAACATTTTAATTTGAAATAATAAAAAATATGTGGAATAAATCCTCATTTAGAAACAATACAAGCATTGTTCAAAGCGAGAATAACCACCCTCCGATCATTACCAGTTCCATGCAGAAGAAAAAAAGCATCGCATCATTGCGCTCACCTTGCTCGGAGCATGCCACGCCCCATTTAAATTTAAAATCCAATGGCAAAAAGTCATAATTTATACCCCCTGTTTATTTGCAAACACCGACGACTACTACGATGACAAAAACTGACGACAAGAAGCCATCGCAGCAGCAGCAGCAACAACTGCCACAACTACAACGAAGAAACCCATGACGATGCGAAAACGACCACGCACAGGAATTTAAATCCCCGCTGTGATAAATAAAAAAAGAGCGATTGAGCTTCGGATGCGAAGCTTATGGCCGGTCAAAGTGATGCTGCGTAGGACGACGACGACGGCGACGGCGATCACACAGCAATCAACGACAACCACGAGAGTGGTGATGCTGGACACGAGGGGATGTAAAAAATTTCCTCCCGCAGGAGCAGCACCGGACCGTCCGACCGTGTGGACTCTCCGAGGGTGGGTGGGTTGTTAAATCGGCCGGTTCGGTTCTGGGATGGGGCATTGAGAGAGGGAAAATAACGAAGGAAAAAACGTGGAGTCTGCGTGCCTCAGCGATAAAGTTTACACAGTCAGCGGAATTGGCGCGTTGTGTTGCGCGTTCGGTCATCCGATTGTCCACCTCGGATGGTTTTGATTTTGATGAGGGAATAAAAAGCGTGACAAGCTAGGTGGTGCTGATAAAAACCATCGAAATTGGAAGGGGTCAGTCATAGAGTGCGCTTCAGGGGTGCGTTTATTTTTGCGTTGATAATGTCACGTGATTAACTGTGCAATTTCAAAATGAGGATTTGTTTTTTAGAAATTTGTAATGTTTCGAACAACCCATGGCTGTTACATTTTCCCTTGACCCTTAGTGGCATGCATCCATCAGTCAGTCAAGTAGTTAGTCAACGTTTTTTCGATCCGGTCGGCTACTTTTACATGTATCTGTATTTTCCACTGAGGATGTCTTAGCAGATCGCATTTTTTCACTGTACTGCACCTTCTCGGTGCTACCGAGTGAGATCAAAGCAAGCGAGAGTAACTGGGATGATGACACTCATCGCCTGCTGCAACGAGGAAGAACAACAAAAAAAAACAACTTATTCGCGAAAGGTCTACTGCGATCTGGGCTTCAGCATCACAAAGGACGATCGGGAGCCACGCGGGAACAAAAACATATCAAAGAAATCAAAGTCAGCCACCGACTATCGGAAATTAGCATTTTTGCTTTGATCTGAAGCCGCTGAACATTGGCTGATTTTGGTATGTGTGTGCTGTCCATTTGAGATGATGTGTAGGTGTAGAACGGAAAAGATGTGACAGTTTTTCAGCGGCGGTTTGGATCTAAAGGTTAGCTAATCGATAGCTGACGAGGATGATGCTTAAATTTTGGAATGCGAAGAATGGTACTATCGCCGATTGGCAATAGGTAGGAATCGATACCGACTAAAGAAAAAGCGCAAGCAAATTGATAATTTTAGCTTCTTCGATATGGATCTTACTGAACTAACGGTTACCATCCATCGATGATGGAACGTAGGGAGTCTTAGGCGCGGAAGATGCTGTTGTATTTATATTTTGGGAATTGTTTCCAAAAGTTTTGGGGATGAAAAGTTTTCTGCGTCCTTCGCATTTGTGGGTTTTCCCCCCATTTTCCATCCGAAATTTATATTGCCGACGAGAATGTGAATGGGAGGAAAAGTTTTCACTTCTGTATGAGTTATTACTTCCCCCATGCTGGGTTGATTTTGAACAGGGGGATTTTCCCCGTCAGTATTTCAGTTTTCCTTCATATGGTGAAATAAATTTTAAATGTTATCGTTTTAAGGCACGATTCGATTTTTATTGTTACTTTGATGGATTATGGAACCACGTTTTCGAGATGGTAGCCTTTGGTTGCACCGAAAAATAGAGCCGCACAATTAAGAATTCCAGGCCTTGTTTCCATAATTCACGTAGTTAAAGTTATCTGATGGATTGGCAGTTCCGAGCCGAGTTGTAAACAGTGTTTTAAGTATGGGATGAATGATGCTAAAACTGAACCTATTTTTTAGCCACCATTGGCTGTCAAGTTATTAAAATATGCAACGGTAAGTTAGAGAAATTCCAGTCAAACAATCTCTTTAGGTAGGATATTTGAATGGGTTGACCTGAAAAGATGGTATACATGGTCCGCGACTGAATTTAAGCCTTCTCGCTCTTCTTCGAAAGCAGGTTATTCCACTTCTCATCGTTGCGCCTTACTGGATGGTTTAAAATCCACTGCTGGTTCCGGTTGCTTAAAGTTTGCATAAAAAAAGGACTTTTTTCGGATGGTGATAAAAAAAAGCTATGACCGATAATTGCTTTTGATAAATTTCCCATGGAAGGTAATTATTTAAGCTTACTTGCTAAAAAATTCTATGACCTTGCGAGCGGCCTTCCGGCAGTTAACCATAACATTCACCATGGCGCACAAAAACATGCGTGTAGGCATGTTTTTGAGTTCTTTCTTCGTTTTATTTATCAATTCCTCTTCAGAAATTCTCGATGGGACGCAGCTGGGGGACGTTGGGCAGGTTCACCGACTTGGGTACCACATCGATATTCAGCCGCTCCATCTCCTTCAACGATCACTTCGAGTAATGGGCCGACGCCAGATCCGGCCAGAACACCGCGTCTTCGCCCTTATGGTATTTCTTGATGAACGACGCAACTTCCGGCAGGCATTTCGTACTATAAATTTCCCGTTAACGGCCAGTCCGGAGCGAAAGAAGAGCGGCTTTGACATCCCCTTCTCGCTGATTGTCAGCCATAGCAGCACCTTCTTGGGGAACTTGGTGTGTGAAATGAACTTCACCTCGGAGCTTACTTCCTTCGTGGGGGAAGTAAAATACGAAGTGCCCTGCCAGTCGTTGCCATCCAGGGTGAGATAGGTCTCGCCGTCCATCACCACCGCCACGTAACGATTCACCGGGAAAATCGAGTTGATCATCTTATTCAGCCGCTACCGCTGCGTCATTGCCTGCAGCTCTGTAACCAGTGGACGCGACTTCCGCTTCCTGACATGTACGTTCATGTTCGCCAGGTACTTTTTCACTGTTTGGCCGGTTGAACCGACCTTCCGGCCAAGCACACGCAGCGATGTAGCCACTTTTCCCTCGGTCTTCCTCTTCAGCATACTTTGGAGCTTCTTGTCGCTCAGGGTCATCGGCCGTCCGGAACCGGGCTTTCTTTCGATGCTCTGATTATTGTCCAATAGTGCCAAAATGTTGTAGATGCTGGAACGGGCGTATTCGGCGTCCATAAAGTACCGCACGATGTCCGTTTTAGACGCGGCGGGGTGCCGTTCTTTGAAAACGCACACTTCTGAACGGAGTTGCTTCACTGTTTTTGCCATCACGGTTAGAGTTCGACTGATAGAGCTGTCAAATGTTGTCTGCTGACTCATGTGTTGATTGATGCTGCATGGGTAGTTTCGTCAGTGCAGGTGAAGGTAAAGCCCTGAAAAATCGGCAATTTTTGTCCATTTTTTTAATGCAAACGTTAAAAATGGCCAATTTGGAACTGGAATTCAACTGAAATCTCTCAACTTATTGATATCAGATGATCACCTTATCCTACTTAAAAACTGAACTAAATAAATAGTAAATTTATAGGGGGGTTGTGGCGGGGGGGGAAAAATTGGGTTGTTTTCGGGGGGTGCATGGGGGGGGTGGTGTGTGGGGGGGGGGGGGAGTGTCGTGTTTCTCTCGTCTTCTTGTGTTTTTGGGGGGGGTTGTGTTGGGGGCTCCTTGGGGGGGAGTGTGGGGGAAAAATAGAGGGATTTTTTTATATTATTTAAAAAAAAAAACATATTTGGGGGGGGGGCGGGCCGGGGGGAGGGGGGAGGGGGGGGGAAAGGGGGGGGGGGCCTCACCCCCCTTTTTGGCCCTTCATACAACGGAATAGCGAGGATTACAGGTATGTACAGTTTGATCTTGCCATTAGGAGAAACTGTACGCCATGGCAAGTCCTGCACTGGTGGTGGCTTCCTATCACATCACATCACATCAGTCGAGATGCGGGTTGTTTCAGGTAACGAAACATCCTTCTAAAGTTCTGTCCAGTTAGAATCCGGAATCACTTATTGTGTTGCAGCGGCACGGTTTGTTTACAGCGGTTTGTTTACCTAGGCGCCCACTTTCTGTGGTATAAATTTCACGGTGTTTCGTGCAGTGAGTCAAAAGTTATTCCAGATGGAAGCCGAGAGGAGAGAAAAAAAATTTGTACAGCCACGTTGATAATCCAACGTGGTTCGCAATAAAAATCGCAAAAACGTTGAAAATCGCCAAATCAACCCTGTATGATGTGCTCAAACGTTTCAGAGAGCGAAAAAGCGTGGATCGAGAGCCTCAAGGTAAGCGTCGTAGTGGAACATATGACCGCAAGCTGAACCAGAAGGTGTTGAGAACCGTCAGAGCAAACCCTGCACTATCAGATAATGAAATCGCACAAAAATACACTGCTGCTCGCAGTACCGTTCGAAGAATTCGTTTGCGAGCAGGATATCGTTTTATCGAACCAGCAAGCAACCAAACAGAACGTTAAAGCAAAGTCTCGTCACCAAAACTCGAGCTCGGAAATTGTACCAGCAGGTTTTGACGAAGTACCAAGGATGCCTGCTCATCGACGATGAAACCTACGTCAAAATGGATTTCGGACAGCTTCCTGGCCGAAAATTGGCACGAGGAGATGTTCCTGTGAAGTTTAAGTTTGCTTTTATGGACAAATTTGCCAAAAAACTGATGATTTGGCAAGGGATATGCAGCTGCGGAGCAAAGAACAAAGCGTTCGTGACGAATAAGACGATGGACTCGAAGCTGTACCAGGAAGAATGCCTCAAAAACCGCGTACTACATTTCATTAAAGCCCATAAAATTCCCGTGAAGTTCTGGCCAAATTTAGCGAGTTGCCACTATACCCGGGAAGTCATCCAGTGGAACCGAGATAATAACGTAGATTTCATCGATAAAAAAATAAATCCACCCAACTGCCCGCAGTTCCGGCCGATAGAGAGATTTTGGGCAATAATGAAGCGGAAGCTTAAGAAAAGTGGAACAACGGCTCGGGACGCGACTCAGATGACGAAAATGTGGAACAAATGTGCCAAGGAAGTTGACTCCGGAGGTGTGCAGCGTTTGACGGGAGGAATAAAGAAGAAAGTGCAAATTATCATTAGAAATGAAGAGAAATGATTTGTATTATTATTTTTTCCTTAAAGTACAGTAAATAACCTTTGCTTTGATGTATTAAACTTATTTGTACGTCAATCCGTTACCGAGATACAGATGATTTTATTATTACGGATTCTAAATGGACATAGCTTTAAGTAGGGTTGATTCCGAGTTCAGCCTGACTCGCCTTCTTTGGTGGTTGCTTCTCTCGTTGCAGGCCCACAAGTCTGTTCGACATACAGTGGATGCGATCGGATTAGCTTGAAGCAGTCAGAAAGACGTACTCATGATGGCTCGGGTTTTCCGTTTGCAGCAGATGTAGTCATCGAGGGCGGATATGGAGAACAAAGCATTCCATTAGTTATTTAGAAATTCAATTTCAGGTGCGCAACTAAGTTCCCGCTGTTTAGCAATAGATGGCGCCAGTAGAAGGTGCTGGTCGAATGTTGTACATCTCAAGCGTCATAAACCAAGCTCAGACATATGGTAAACAAACCTCTTTGCCAAATCAGTGATTTTGGTTTAGTGTTATATATATGTTGGTTGTTTGAAGATGTCTGATTTCGTGCCAAATAATCGTCATTTGCGGGAAGTGTTGATTTTCTTCTTTCATTCGAAGAAAACGGCGGCTGAAGCATATCGAGAGCTCCAAAAAGTTTACGGTGATGCTGCTCTGAGTGAAACAACGTGTCGTGCTGGTTTCGTCGCTTCAAAAACGGTGATTTCAGTGTTGATGATCGTCCGCGTGAAGGAAGGCCAAAAAACTTCGAAGACTCTGAATTGGAGGCATTGCTCGATGAGGATCCGTGTCAAACGCAAGAAGAGCTTGGTTCAGGATTAGGAGTTTCCCGCCAAGCCGTTTCTAAGCGATTGCATGCGTTGGAAATGATTCAAAGCAAGGAACTAGGGTTCTTTACGATTTGAAGCCAAGAGATGTTGAGCGTCGTTTTTTCGTCTGTGAACAACTGCTCCAGCGGCAAAAAAGAAAGAGTTTTCTACATCGCATTGTGACGGGTGACGAAAAATGGATTCATTACAGTAACCCAAAACGGAAACATTCATGGAGACTGCCCGGGCATGCTTCAACATCGTCGCCTAGGCCGAATATTCACGCTGCGAAGGTTATTCTGTGTATTTGGTGCGACCAAGTTGGTGTTATTTATTATGAGCTGTTGAAACCAAACGAAACCATTACCGGGGAACGGTATCGAACTCAATTGATGCGATTGAGCCGAGCACTGCACGAAAAACGGCCACAATACGAGCACAGACACGAAAAAGTGATTCTTCAGCATGACAACGCTCGACCTCACGTTGCGAAACCCGTGAAAACCTACATGGAAACGCTCAAATGGGAAGTCCTACCCCACCCGCCATATTCTCCTGATATTGCACCGTCCGATTATTACTTGTTCCGTTCGATGGCACATGGTCTCACTGGTCAGCAATTCCACTCATATGATGACATCTCAAAATGGCTTGATTCTTGCATAGCATCAAAAGACGAACAGTTCTATCGAAATGGTATTCACGTTCTACCAGAAAGATGGGAAAAAGTCGTAGCTAGTGATGGGCAATACTTTGAATAATTCGTTTGTAACCTTTGTTTTCAAAATAAAGTTCCCTTTTCACCAAAAAACAGCGAGTACTTAGTTGTGCACCTAATACAAACTAAAGACTTACATGGATGGAAGTTCCTTCCACCAAGGAATTAAGGCTAATCTGCTGAAGGAGTTGGGTTATGAAGATCCGGGTCACTAGTTCAGCGAAATTCTTCAGAGAAGTTCATGGGAGTTCTTCAGATAAGATAATGAAAGTTCTTTAAAAAAATTCAGGATGGTTCATTAGAGAAGTTCCGGGAAGTTCTTCAGAGATATAGGGAAGTTCTTCAGAGAAGTTTTGGGAATTTCTTCAGAGGAGTTCAGAGAACTACAGATAATTCTTCAGAGAGAAAGTTCTTCACAGAAATTCAGGGTAGTTCTTTACAGAAGTTCAGGGAAGTTCTTCGGAGATGTTCTTCAGAGAACTTCGGGTAAGTTCTTCAGCAAACTTCTGTGAAGTTCTGCAGAGAACTTCGGGGACGTTTTTCAGAGAATTTTGGTGAAATTCTGCAGAGAACTTCGGAAAAGTTCTTCAGAAACATTCGGGGAGGTTCTTCAGAGAGCTTCTTGGTTGTTCAGGGAAGTTCTTCTGAGATAGTCAGGGAAGTTCTTCTGAGAAGTTCAGGGAAGTTCTTCAGAGAAGTTTTTGGAAATCGGTTGAATGCATTGCTTTAAGGTTTCAAATTATTCGTATGTACCGATTCTTAGAGCAGCAAAAATTAAATGAAATTTAAATGACAGGTTTATTTAAAATTCGTATATTATTTAGAAGAGGAGTGGCTGAAAATTTTCCTATTGTGTAGGAGTGTTAGACGGAAAGCACGTTAGTATAAAAGCCCCTGCATAGACCGTCAGTAATTATTGAAATTATAAAAAGCAATTCAGCATCATGCTTATGGCTATGATGGATGTTGATTACAAATTTACGTATGTCAACATTGGAGCAAAAATAAGGATCAGTGATGGTAGGGTATTTGCCGATTGCTGTTGGGGAATCCGATGCAGGATCTTTGGCTCTTGAGATGCCTGTTGCGGCTCCGATGGCGGGCAATTTGTATGGCTCATCTGACGCGAGCTGCTCTTGAGACATTCCGAAAATTATTTTCTCTTCATAGGACTGCTCAAATTTGTTATTCAAGTTCCTTAAAGCCATCGAATATTTGTTAGGAAGTCTTCAGCCCATAACGTCTCCAGCAACGAGTTGGTCGATTTACACAGAATAGTGGCCGATTTTTGGGTTTTTTAAGTTCCGTGGGCTTGAACACGATTTCGACGCAGTTCGAGAGAAGCACCATCTCATCATATGATGACTTTTCACGCTTCAAATTGCGCTTTGGTTTCGATCCACTCGGTTTTTCAAGTTTCAAAACGGGTGATTGTACAGTTGCAGTCAGGGATCAAAATCAAAGGTTGAACATCGGAACTGGTAGAAGAATCATAATCTGCCTCTCAACGTTATCATCTTGAAAATACTTAGTACTTAGCTAGGTGCCAAAATCCCTTGGTCTATACTTTCTTCGGATGAGGAAAGCAAAATAATACACTCACTTTGAAGTAGACACTTTCACAGGTGATCGGGAATAGTTGGTTCCCACAACACCGGATGTTGCTCCCACAGCTCAAACAATCTGGAATTTATTTTCCTGGTCCATTTTTGCTTTCAAAATACCACGAAAACACAAACTAGCAAAAAATTCAAACGAACTGTCAAAAAACTTCGACCAACGAACTATGAACTATTCCTTCCGGATGGAATAGTTCATAGCCTACTACTACAACATAGAAACTATCGCTAGAGTGTACACACGACAACGAGCACGGCTCTATAACATAGCGTAAACTGTCGCTTGCAAGTCAAAACTATCATTTCCTTCGATGGATAATTTTCCAATTCAGGTCGAGGATTTGATCACTGTTCTGCAGTGGAATTGTCGAAGTCTTGTTCCTAAATTGGAATCATTCAAATTTTTAGCTCACAATACCGGTTGTGATGCATTTGCTTCGGGTTCTCGCCCGAAATCGATATTTCTTTGCATGATTTCAATAGTATTCGTCTTGATCGTGAGGATTCACGTGGAGGAGGAGTACTTTTGGGGATCGAAAAGTGCTACTCCTTCTATATAGTGAATTTTCCTCCAATTCCAGGTATTGATGTTGTAGCATGTCAGAATGTTATTAAAAATAAAAGACTTTGCATTGCTTCTGTTTATATTCCCGGTAGAAGGGCTTTCACTGCTGGAGGATTATAACTTCCTTTCCTTCTTGGACTTGATCTTGGATAGCGCGCTTCAAGCTCAAACTCGACCAGTTCCAGGAACTTCATTTTGCAGGAAACCTCCTTCGCCATGGTGGGATCAACGATGCTCCGAGGTTTACCGTAAAAAGTTTAAACGCGTTTAAAGTTTTCCGTAGACGTGGAATACTCGAGCACTTCGAAGTATACACGGCTCTCGAACACGAACTTAAGAGCCTCATCAAGTCCAAGAAACGTGGTTACTGGCGACAATTCGTGAACGGGCTATCGCGCGAAATGTCAATGAACACTCTTTGAAACACGGCGCGAAGACTGCGTAACCGAACTACGAACAACGAGAGCGTGGAGTACTCGGACCAATGGATCCTCAAGTTCACGCGTAAATTTTGTCCAGATTCTGTGCCGGCACGGATGATTCCTCGCGAAACCACCGAATTCGATAGATGAGATCAACCAACCCTTTTCAATGGTAGAACTCTCTCGCGCACTCCTTTCCTGTGGCAATACGGTTCCAGGGGCTGATAGGATCAAGTTCAACTTGCTTAAAAACCTCCCAGACGTCGCTAAGAGGCGCATGTTGAACTTGTTTAGTCAGTTTCTGGAACTCAATATTGTACCGGATGATTGGAGGCGGGTGAGAGTTATTTCCATTCGAAAACCTGGTAAGCCCGCGTCCGACCACAACTCCTATCGACCCATCGCGATGTTATCTTGTATTCAAAAGTTGTTGGAGAAAATGATCCTCTTCCGTCTGGACAAATGGGTTGAGACGAATAACCTGCTTTCAGATACAGAATATGGTTTCCGTAGGGGTAAGGGAACGAACGACTGTCTCGCGTTGCTTTCCACAGATATTCAGTTAGCTTTTGCTAAAAAAGAGCAAATGGCTTCTGTATTCTTGGATATCAAGGGGGCTTTTGATTCAGTATCTTTTGAAGGTCTTTCAGATAAACTCCACGCTTGTGGCTTTTCACCATTAATGAATAATTGTTTGTACAATTTGTTGTCAGAGAAACATACGAGCTTCTCTCATGGAACCTCTACAGCTTTCCGATTTAGCTACATGGGTCTCCTCCAGGGATCATGTTGAAGCCATCTTTTGTATAATTTTTATGTCAAAGACATTGACGGTTATCTAAGTGACAACTGTACGTTGAGACAACTTGCAGATGACGGCGTAGTATCTGTCACGGAACCCAATGGGGTCGATCTGCAAGGATTCTTACAGGATACCTTAGACAATTTGTCTACTTGGGCTCTAGAGCTAGGTATCGAATTCTCTACGGAGAAAACTGAGTTGGTAGTTTTTTCAAGGAAGCATAACCATGCACAACCGAAGCTTCAAATTTGGGGTACACCAATAACTCATTCCATGTCATTTAAACATCTTGGGTCTGGTTCATTTCTAAGTGCACCTGGAGATCCCACATCGAGTATCTGAAGCGAAAATGCCAGCAAAGGATCAACTTTTTCTGCACAATAACTGGAACCTGTTGGGGCGCACATCCACAAGATCATCTAACGTTGTACCGGACAACGATTTTGTCGGTTGTAGAATACGGAAGTTTTTGTTTTCAGTCAGCAGCTCGGTCGCACTTCATTAAACTGGAACGTATTCAGTATCGGTGTCTTCGTATCGCGTTAGGTTGCATGCACTCGACTCACACCATGAGTCTTGAAGTGCTGGCTGGCATGTTGCCACTCTCGGATCGGTTTTCAGAATTATCTCTCCGGCTCCTCACCAGGTGTGAAGTTATGAACCCCCAGGTGATCGAAAATTTTGAGAAGCTCCTTGAGTTGAATACTCAAACCCGCTTCATGACCTTGTACCATTTGTACATAACACAGGATGTCAGCCCTTCGCCGAACATTTCCAATCGTGTTTGCTTCTCCGATTTCGACAATTCGGTTCATTTTGATTTATCCATGAAGCAAGAGCTTCATGGAATCCCAGAGCATCATCGTCCTATGATTGCTCCGGTAATATTTGCTGCAAAGTTTGGCCAAGTTAATTCCACTAAATCGTTCTTCACTGACGGATCTTTGATAGAGGAGTCAGCAGGCTTTGGTATATTTAATGAAATTTATAGCGCCAATCGTAAACTTCAAGCTCCTTGTTCCGTATATGTCGCCGAATTAGCGGCAATACACTTTACGCTAGAAATCATTGCCTCATTAACACCGGATCAGTACTTCATTTTCACGGATAGTCTCAGTTCTATAGAGGCTATTCGCTCATTGAGGCCGGTAAAGCACTCCTCGTATTTTCTCATGAAAATACAGGAGCTTCTAAGTGCTTTATCTTCGCGTTATTTTATCATCACCTTTGTATGGGTCCCATCTCATTGTTCAATTCCGGGCAATGAGAAAGCGGACTCGCTTGCAAAGGTGGGCGCTATGGAAGGCGATATTTGTGATCGACAAATCGCCTTCAACGAATTTTTTCCTATTTTTCGTCAACAGTCACTTGTCAGCTGGCAGTATAAATGGAGTAAAGGAGATTTGGGGCGATGGCAACATTCTATCATCCCAAAGGTGTCGAAGAAATCCTGGTTTAAGGGGATGGATGTGGGTCGAGACTTCATCCGTGTCATGTCTCGCCTCATGTCCAATCATTATTCTTTGAACGCTCATTTATACCGGGTTGGGCTGAGCGACAGCAATCTCTGCGAGTGTGGACGAGGCTATCAGGACGCAGATCACGTTATTTGGTCTTGTGCAGAACATCGTGGAGTCAGATCGGAGCTTTATGATTCCCTTCGGGCTCGAGGTAGACAACCCAATGTGCCAATTCGAGATATTTTGGCTGTACGTGATTTGGAGTACATGAAACTCATTTATGTGTTTTTGACTAACATTAGCCTTAGATTGTAGTTAGTTTAACCTGTATGTTTACTATAAGTTTTTTTTTATCTGTGTATGTGTGTTTTTTTTCTTTTTCAAAAAATGTTCAAGTCAAAAGTAAACCATAAATTGTATAGTTATAAGTTTTTAGATAATTTAGAATTTAAATTTAATGTGTTATGTAAACCATACTTTAAATTCCCACCCTCCTTCCCATCCGTAATTTGTAATTCCTATTAACCTCGAGACGGCCGCGAGTAATCGGCTCTATCCTCCTAACTTTAGTTTTAAGATAAATGATGTATATAAATATGAAAATTTGGCTCTGTAAAGTTGATTCGATTGAGCCTGTACAAATAAACGATTATTAAAAAAAAAAACGTTTCCAAGGATGAAAAATGACTGTATTATACAAAGTAACAGTAGCTTCTTCGCATGTTTACGCATACGATTTCGCCTGATGATCCCCCTTGAAAATAGCAAATTCAGCTTGGACATTTCGCTCATGTCCACGACAGCAAATCGCAATCATCATAATCATTTGGGTAATGGTTCTTGACTGTTGGTGTCACCACAACATGTTAGTTGACAGAATAGTGAATTAATGATTTTCGTGCTACATGTAGATTTTGTGAAAAACACAATTTCCACTGTGTGTGATTTTCCCCTAGATTCTCTAAGCTCAATATGAAATTACCATTTCAGCGAATGCGAAAGTAGTTTTCTTTCTTTGTACGAAGCACGTCTGCTACAGACCGATAAGAAAATGCAATTATTCTAATCTTCAAATCTTCCTTTATTCCATGCATGAAGGTAAGGCCGACCCCTGGAAAGTAATCAGAATTCGAAATCCTATGCCTTCCAACGGGGAGCAGCCTTAGCAGTGAGTCAAATTCGAGGGATGTTTCGCTCCCCTCGTCGATTTCCCGTTTAATTAAATGCTCGTGTACGTGTTCTTGTGAATATTTAATTTATGGCTTTCATCCTTCTAGGCAGCTTCTCATTTGTGCTGCGTCACAATCACACAGCTCTCTCTCTCTCTTCCTGAGGATACGCATATTTAAATTACTCAACCCCACGGGAAAACGGGTTGCCATGGTTACGACTTGGGGTGTTTGGACCACAGCCAACTGCGTCGCTCGGCACAGGTACACGTTTTTCCTTTTATTAAGCTCGTTAAATGAAGTAAGGGCTGCTAATACGAAGCAAGGAAGGTATGTGACGGAACGGCCAAGAATTGTCTCTTAAGTTGAAGGGAATCGCCCCCAATAATAGAAGAGCAGTAATTGAGTGAGACATAACACCCATCTCGCATATATCCACAAAATAGATTATGCTAAAAGAAAAGGGAAATGCTGTATGAAGTGAAGAAAAAGGGGTGCCAAATAGTTAGTTGGTAGTTATGCGTTTGAGAGTCGTCTGGCTGGTCAGTTCTTTAAACTTTATCTATATTTTTCTTACATTGAAACAACCAGTTCAGTTCAATCTATGATGATTCACTTTCGATACGCAGCAAAAATCGAATATTATTGCACTGCAAAGAGCAGTCGTAAAAAACGGATATAAACATAATAATAATATTTGATATTATAATAGGACAACAAGCCGCAGATTTCGATCCCCTTTGCAATTTCCCGGAAAAGTATCGTCTTTTTTTTGGTGGATTTTACCCTTAACAGTACAGCATCTTTCGTTTTATTTTTTTTCTGTATTCGTATGTTCTTTTTTTTCGACCATTTTAAGAGGGTGCGTCTCCAGTCCACCCGCCGGGCAAGGGAAGGAGATGGTGCCAGTCGATTCTGCGGTCATGCCGTTTGAATAATAACTGTTTCGAGATTATTTGATTGCTGGTGCTGGTACCAACTGGTCTACCCGGGGATGGTATTGTTTTTTTTTTTTTTAGATATTATGGTTATCATCATTGGATTGCAGAGTCCCTCGCTCGTCCGGCATCAACGTCGTCATCATGGTGTAGCGTGGCGTTATGAATATGTCAGCTGGGTATGCCTTTCTATCGAAAATGTCCCTGATGGGGTAATCAATTTCTTTAAATGCGCGGCATTACAAGCACGTGACTTGACGCGGCATGGAGTGGTTAGCAGTGGTTACATGTTTCAGTTCGAGATGTTTCGTTTTTTTTTTTATATTATTATTATTCTGGTAATGATGGCACATTAGCGATAATTGGATACGCAGTTCGCTGACATGCGTGTTGGTTTGAAATGGGCTGCAATGGAGCTTTGAAAGGATTCCAGAGGACAATTTGTAATATTTTCTAATGGGTGATTTTCATTTTTCTTAGGTGTGGATCCGGTTTCTGTACATCTAACATCAAATTTTGAGTACAGTTACATATTACTACCTTTTTCGACTTCAGAGAACTTGGACAATTTTTTTTATTCGATAATTTATTCGGTTACCTACCCCTTGAAACATGTCATAAGCATTTCTTAGAATACCATACTATTATAACTCATAGTTCATATTTTTAGTGTTGCAGAGATTTCCACTTTTAAAAATAAAATATTGTTTATTTACATTTACATGGAAGATGAGGAAATCCTCATCTTCGATGTAGTAAATTAGAGTCTAACATTTTCATTTGTTTAAGGTTTACTGGATGTAAACTTTACTGAGACATAACAAAATAAGACTGGCATCACGTTACTAGTTTTAGTACACAATCAAGTAATAAGCTAAATGTGAAATCAATAAGCTTCAAATGCAGAATAAGAAGAAGATAGTTTCGAATTTTTTTGGAGCTTGTTGTAAAGGCCAGCTGTTAACGTCTTTAAATAGTAATAATTTGATTGCGTCTGAACAACCGGGATATCGCGAAGGTCATTCTTGTGGAACAGCGTTAACTTTAGTGTTAGCAAAATGGAAAGAAAACGTAGAGCGTAAAGATACAATTGTTGCTATTTTTTTTGGACCTGAAACGTGCTTTTGAAACGATTTCTCGGCCCTTGTTGTTAGAAACAATCAAGCGCTTTGGATTTTCGGGTTCTGCATATAGATGGTTTAAAAGCTATTTGTCTGACAGAACTCAACGAACTGTTTTTAATGATTCTGTTTCGAGCCCTGTGGAGAACAGCCTTGGCGTACCACAAGGGAGTGTATTAGGGCCCATTTTTTTCATTCTATATATTAATGACATGCGACAAGTCTTGCAATTTTGTGATATTAATCTTTTTGCTGATGTTCATTGTTGTTCATTGCAGCTTAAAGCCTTGATGAGGCCGTTTCACATTTGAATGCAGATTTACGTTCTCTCAGTAGATGGCTAAGACAGAAGGTGTGAGCATCGGAGCAGTTCAAACCGCATTCCGGAAGTATCAACAACAGTGCTCTTTCGTAGATTCCCCGAGACGGGGTAGAAAACCCGGTCTCGCTGACCCTACAATCAAAAGAGATGTAAGGGACTATTTCAAGCGTCATCCTTCAGCATCAGTCCGAGATGTGGCGAAAAACCTAAGTACTTCGGTGACTAATGTTATGCGTGCCAAGGAGAGAATGGGCCGGCAGACTCGTCGAAAGCAGAAGCAGCCAAAACGAAGCACCAAACAGGCTGAATCTGTGAAACCGAGGGCCCGAAAGCTGTACGACAAACTGTTGACCAAAACATCGGGCTGTGTTACCATGGACGATGAAACCTACATAAAACTCGATTATAAAACTCAGCCGGGACCACAGTTTTATACCTTGCTGAAGGAAAAGGATGTTCCTAAAATCTACGTGAAGGAGTGTTTGCAAAAAAGGTACCCTTGATCAAACAGCATAACAAGCCTACAATCTTTTGGCTTGACCTTGCTTTCTGTCATTACTCTAAATATGCACTAGAGTGGTACAAAGGGAACAATAACGTATTTGTACCAAATGAGGTAATTAAACCAGTCTTTTTGAAGACCCTCTTTACAATCGCCCAATAGCGTTCGATGGGCCGAAGCTGAGGGCAATTTGGCGGATTGATGTCTTTCTCAACGAAATCTATACCCTTTTCCGTGAGCCAATTGAGAGTTGTTTTGGCGTAATGACCGACGCTAAATCCGGCCAAAACAGTGGAGGGGTACTATGCTTCTGATATAAAGGCAGCAACCTCTTCTGCAGACACTCAGATTGATAGATTTCCGCGTTGGTTGTTCTGGTAGAGTAAAAAATGGTAGATTTCATACCGCAGGAACATATTACTTGCCATACCAGCACTTTTCGACCAATCTTCTCCACTTGAATCAACGTTTGCATCGCTTACATCCTTCCCTACGACGGCAGTGTAATATTGTGGACCTGGAAGGGTTTTTGAGTCCTCTTTGACATAGGTCTCGTCGTCCATAAAAATACATGCATCCGGGCGATGCAAAACTCGCGAATACAATTTCCGGGCCCTTGTTGCTGCGCGTTGCTTCTGTTCTGCACTTTGTTTGTGGCGATTTTCTGCTTCTTGTAGGTCTTCAGGTTGTTCCGTTTCTTGATACGTTGAATCATTCCGACGCTGGTTCCCGCTTTATTGGCCAAATCACGTATCGACATTGATTTGTTCTTCCGAATTAGAGCTACCACTTTCTGATCCAGTTTAGGGTTGGAAGATCCGGATTTTCTGCCTCTTCCTGGCAGTTCATCCAAAGAAAAGTGTTCCCCAAACTTGGTTATGATGGATTTTACACTCGCCTTATGAAATCCAAAGCGCTTCGGCAATTGTCACATAAAGCCTGTCCACGTTAAATTTCGGACACCAAAATAATAGCAGCAAAAAAATGTACACAAAATTCAACAAAACCGATTGTTTATTTCACAATAATAAAGTTATATCTACATTAGAAACAGTTGATTAAGATGTTAATCCTTCTTTCTGTAAAATTCTCGAACTTTCTGTTGTACATCCGCCATCAGGTTCCGTACGGTATCCTCAGATACGCCCGCCGTGACGATTCTCCATCTTCTCTTGAAATCATCGGTACCATTTGCTTTCTTCTTATTTTGAAGAGTTTCCGCTTAACTAGAGCCCAGTACTTCTCTATTGGGCGAAGTTCTGGACAGTTTGGTGGATTGGCTGTTTTTGGCACGAATTTGACCTTTTGTACTTTATACCATTCCAGGACGGATTTTGCATAGCGACAATAGTTGAAATTAGACCAAAACAGAGCTGAAGAGTCGTGGCTTCTGATAAACGGTATCAACCGCTTTTGCAGACATTCTTTTTCGTACACATCTTTGTTGCTAGTGCCGATTTTCGATAACAACTACAAATGGCCTGCCAAATCAAATACTTCTTCGGGAATTTGGACACCTTCTTTGTCCGGAAATGCTCGGCAACGGCGTGCCTTTGCATTGCGGTATAAAAAGCCAGACCCGGAAGCTGTTTAAAGTCTTCGAGTACGTATGTCTCGTCATGCATTATGATACAAGAAAATGATTGCAAAAACTTGGTGTAAAGCTCCTTAGCACGACTTTTTGCAGTGAAATCTTGCTTGTCATCAAGGTTGGGTACCTTTTTCACTTTGTACGCCTTCAGTCCTTGCCTCTGCTTCACTTTTTGTACGTATGATTTTGACTTCCCAACTTTGCGAGCCACATTTTGCACAGAAAGATTGGGATTTTTCTCAATAATGGCTACCACCTTCTTGTCCATTTGTCGGGAGCATACTTTTCGATTTGTTCCACTTCCAACCTTCCGATCTACAGTCAAGCGCTGGTCAAATGATTTGCAAACACAAAACACGGTACTTTTCAGCAGTTTTAGTTTCTTGGCAAGATCGCGTACTGATAAATTCGGATTTTGCTGCCGTTCGTACAAAATGCGTTTGCGCACTTTCACTTGATTCAACCACATTTTACTGAATGTAACAAGAATGAAAACATGTTGTACCTACGAAATAAAGTGGAGAGTTTCAGCTGTCATATAAGACGAATTTCACGCCAACTCGTCTTCGTGATTGGCAGCACCCTCTCAGAATCGAATGAAACTTTGTGGGTGGGTAGACTATGTCTTTTCAAGCAACTTTGCTTATATTTTTTTTCAAAATTTATCTAGACTACCATTTGAAAATGGCTTAAGTTTTTTGATCGATTTTTAAAATCAACATAACTCAAAAAGGAAATGACTAACAAAAAAGTAATGTATGGGTGACTTTAAGAAAATCGTCCTAACTTTTATGAAAAAAATTGTAAAAATTGTAAAATCGATTCTTACACGCTAAAAAAATATTTTAAAATTTAAAGTGGATTTGCAAAAAATTGCTATCTTTGAATTGGACGATTTTTTTTTTAAAAAGGCAATATAATTGTCTAAAAGTTCGCCATACATTGCAAGATGGGCACTTTTAAGGAAAAAAAGTTTTTCTAACAACAAATTTTTAAAAAAAAAAAAAAGACACAAAAAAGAGGGTAAATAGTTTGAAAAAAAGAAAAATAAAAATCGATCACAGAAAAAAATAAAAAAAAGAAGGAGAAGGGGAAAGTAAAGGAAAAGAAACGAACAGGGATGGAAGGAAAGTAAAAAAAAATGAGAGGACGGACGTAATGGAAACCCAAGAAGAAATAAATAAAATTAAAAGAAATTTGGTAAGGGTGAATGAAAACAGGAATATTAAAAAGGATTTTATATAATAAAATTAAATGGGAAAGAGGGGGGGGGGGGGACAAAAAGGGAGCCCCAAGAAAAAATAAAAGGGGAAAAATAAAGAAGATAAGTAATGAATTAAAGAGAGAATATTGATTAGATAAGCCGAGAAGAAAAAGAAGGAATAAATAGGCAGGTGTGAGAAAGGTAAAAAAGATATTGTAAAAATCAGTATTATAGGGGGGGAAAAGAGGGGAGGGAAGGAAGGAGGGGGATATGTAAAAAAAAATATATATAATAAAAAAATAGGAGGAGCCGGTCCACCTTCTTCGCCGTAGAAAGCCAGTTTGCCTTGAACTGCTGCTCGTCCTTAGCAGTTTTTTGGTCTTCTTTAGGTTCCGCTTGACAATGGCCCAGTACTTCTCAATTGGGCGGAGCTCTGGCGTGTTGGGAGGGTTCTTGTCCTTGGGAACCACCTGCACGTTGTTGGCGGCGTACCACTCCATGGCCTTTTTACCGTAATGGCAAGATGCCAAATCCGGCCAAAACAGTACGGAACAACCGTGTTTCTTCAGGAAAGGCAGCAGACGTTTATTCAAACACTCTTTCACGTAAATTTCTTGGTTGACAGTCCCGGAAGCTACGAAAATGCTGCTTTTCAAGCCACAGGTACAGATGGCTTGCCAAACCAGATATTTCTTTGCGAACTTTGACAGTTTCGTGTGCTTGAAAATATCTGCTACCTTTCCCCTTCCTTTTGCCGTATAAAACTCCTGTCCCGGAAGCTGCTTGTAGTCGGCTTTGACGTAGGTTTCGTCATCCATTACCACGCAGTCAAACTTCGTCAGCATCGTCGTGTACAGCCTCCGGGATCGCGCTTTGGCCGTCGTATTTTGTTTATCATCGCGATTTGGAGTCACTACCTTCTTGTAAGTCGATAGTCCGGCTCTTTTTTTGGCTCGATGCACGGTTGTAGACGATACACTCAGCTTATTTGCGGCATCTCGGAGAGATAGGTTAGGGTTTCGCTTGAAACTACCGGCAACTCTCTTTGTCGTCTCAGCGGCTTCCGGTTTTCGATTTCCCCCCGATCCAGACTTCCTGGCTGTCGACAAACGTTCCCCAAACACTTTAATTACATTTGTAACGGTTGATTTGGCAACTTTTAGCGATTTTGCCAACTTTGCGTGCGAGTAGCTCGGATTTTCGCGATGCGCGAGCAAAATTTTGATACGCTGCTCTTCTTGCTTGGACGGCATTTTGACAACTGAAGAGTGAATTCCAAAATCAAAATAGGAGCAACATTCTACACACACACCTTCAAAATGAGGGGTGTTCAGGTTTTTTAAATGCAAAATTGAAAGAAATACGTCAAGTTGATATTGACCAAATTTTGACCGTATCGCCCTTTAGACGAGTTTGCGTGATACACGGTGAAAATAGGACAAGAAAAAGTTGTTGTGAGAAGAAGAAAAAATCCTTTAAAGTGCCCATCTTTCAATGTATGGCGAACTCTTAGACAATTATACTGCCTTTATTAAAAAAAAATTTCGTCCAATTCTACGATAGTCATTTTTTGCTAATTGACTTTAAATTTTAATTTTTTTTTTTCTGTGTGAAAGAATCGATTTTACAATCTTACAATATTTTTCATAAGACAATTTTCTAAAAGTCGCCCATACATCACTTTTTTGTTAATCTTATTCTTTTTGAGTTATGTTGATTTAAAAAAATCGATCAAAAAACTTAAGCCCTTTTCAAATGGTAGTCTAGATAAATTTTGAAAAAACAAATATGCAAAGTTACTTGAAAAGACATAGTAAACACACCCACAAAGTTTCATTGGATTCTGAGAAGGTACTGTCAAACACTCATGAAATTCGTCATAAGTGAAATGTTTCAGCGATCTGTGAAATAATTTAAAATCTACACTGAAAGAAAACTGTCCGAAATTTAACGTGGACAGGTTTTAATATACAATTACGTATCAAGGATAGTTTTGCTTCAATTTCATCCAAACTGTGCTCAATTGAAAATTATCGTGCAATCGTTAAGCAAAACCTCATGAAGAGTTTCAAAATAGTAAATAATGAAAAAAGATTAAATGCAAATGGAATACATGTTACATAATGTCTTATAGATGCCATTAAGTAAATCAAATGTCTTACCAAACAATTTCATTCATATTTTAATAAAACTAAGTAACTATTATGTTTCTTAAAGATTATATGATGGACCATTTTTTCGAACATTTATTTTTTTGCACTTCATTACGTTCGCTTACTGGTCATAGATCTTTATTTTTTACGAGGCATGCTTTGTTTTCATCTGATTTTGTAAAATGTTTATATTACAATTTACTTCCTTTTCTTACAGCTTCCTTGTTGCAGCCAACAAAACATGATAGACGATGGGATACATATTTGAACTACTCTAACCAGGACTGCACCTGTCAGATCGAAGTAAAAATCGTCCGTCATATATTACAGTTATCAACATCACTAATGGATATCTTTTTTTAGAAACTCATTTGGAAGCAATCCAAGTTCTTACAGGACGAGGTGGCCTTATGCCGGATTGGCAGCAAAACTACCGCTACTGGATGGTAAATTGAAAATAGATTTCGTTCGTCTGCTGCCTAAATTCAATCTTCTTCCTTCCAGTTCCAATCATTTGGCATCGAACTCAACTTGACGAACAATGTGTTCGCTATGAAACCCAAAACAACTGTGCTGTAAATATTAGAAGCAAGGGCAGGCAGGTTCATACTTCAGTTCGAAAACAACTCGAAATGGGCTATAAATTAATTACCCATAAAAATATAACAAGTGCGGCGGAGAAACCACCTTTGAATAAATTTCCACCAATTTCGACATGGTCCTTGACGCTCCACGCAGGCCTTGTAGTGGAATTGAAGAAGAAATTCCAACTGTAGTGTATGTTTCTCGCTTTTTCGGGCAATTATTGCACCTAATGAGCGAACTTTGCTCCTGAACTAGCTGAAATGGAACACCCGAATTCAGTTTATATATATATATATATGAGCCGAGCGTGTCGTAGCCTTTAATGTGTTCAGTGTGGAGTAATTTGATTAGCTGAAAACTGCTTGCAGTCTTGTGCGAAGCGGGGAGGGACAAGAGATTCCTCTCTCGGTAATGATACGTTCGAAGCGCCGACCGCCGTTTGATAATCATTTAATAAGATGTAATTAAATTTAGATCCATCTGACCATCACTTGGCCACCTTTTCTCGTCTAGGCAGTATAAGGTAGCAGGTTGTGCGTTGAATAGTTTCTAATTTAGCTTTCAACACGCTTATTAGAGTGCTTGTGCCTACGAAATGAGCTTATAAACAGGCAACCGGGCGCTGGGCTGCCATTGGTTAAGACGGCAGCCATTGGACTTTATGAGATTTGAATTTATGATTAGACGCCGCCTCCTTGATGAATATGCATGAGGTCTGGTGTGGTCGTTGCGTTCGTGCGCAGCTTCTCTTGCACTCATTTCAACAGGTTGTCACTAAGTAGGCTTTGTGAGACCTATGTGTTGACTTGGAACGGTTGCTTCGATCAACGAAATTTGCACCGTTAGGTATAATCAGCATTTGACATATGGGACTGAAATTTTAAATGTCTAGCATAATTTATTGCATGTAAGACGTGGAAGATGGACTAATAAGATTAATTAACGAATGGCATCCTCATCTTCACGTCGATACCGGTTTGTTGGACATATTTTGCTTCTGCAAGGAAACCTGGCGTCATCGGATAAATACGTGCTTGCTGATGGTCTGGTTATCGTTCCACATCCACACTTGATTTGTCTCTTGTTTCTCATCGCGGGCAGTGAAATGAATAATCATAATAATTACAGCGCAATAATATTGATTTCAAGGAAAAAATGGAGATATCGCTGCACAGTGTTAAGTACAAACTAAACGTTGGCGTTGCATGGCGCGATAGAGTAAATAAATATTCATCACCTGATAACATGTTTAGTCGGTGAGTTTAATTATCATCATTATTGAATATCAATTGCACAGTGCAAAGAGAGTGGTGTATAATTTACAACCGCGACTTACGAAATGTCTCAAAGCCTGTTGTCATAAGCTCCACAAGCTTTCGATCCATTTTATCTTGAACAAATATGCGACCGCATTCGAGTCAAGATGTTGAGAAATCGTACTGCAGTCCAAATGCTTGTAATGCGTACCGGGGCGATGGTAATATTCAATCATTCTACTGCTATCGATATGCAATTGTAATTTCCAGTGCCTATGACTAACGGCAATTCTGCAAATCTCCGAGCAAATGTTTACATGCGATAATGACTTGACTTTGTTTCCTCTACCTGATGATTGTAGGTTGAGTTTTCCTAGAGCAACTCACGAGCCTTGAACGTTATTAGACTAATTGAACAAACGATTGGGCCTCCGATGTAAGTAGAAAACAATTAGCGAATGAGTGCTGGCAGCTTGAGAGGGGGGGAGAGCTGATTGAAGCGTAACGATGATGATACTGTTTACAGCCTGTTGATTAGTTGGATCTTTAGGTGATAGGGTATGTGTCCCTTGACTCAGCCTAATATGCAACGCTCAATTACATTTTTTATATTAACTCATAAAGTATTTGAGCTGGAAGCGACATTTAACTTGTTGTACACTTGCTAAGATAAGTTTCGTAAAGTGTTTGGTAATATGTATCACCAAAACTTACACAGTTCATTTTATAAAGTCAGAAACTTTCAAGGGATATGGATGTTATGTCGGTCTATAAGCACCAAATTAGGTCTATTCATGGATGCAACTTCGTCCCACTCGATAGATTTGTTATTAAATGTAGTTTTCGTGCGGGTTTTTGTTTGATTTTTTGATTTATGACGATGCCAGCTGTATGCGCTCTACCCAACACAAAATTTCACAAAACAAACCAAAATAAAACTGTTTAAAAAAAATAAAAGTGTTTTTAAAATATTTTTTTTAATGTTGTGTTGTGGTTTTTGTGTGTTAGGGAAAAGGAAGATTAAAGGGAAATTAAAAAATTATAATTATTTAAAAAGAATTAATTGGTTTGGGGTGGGTGCTGTCGTTTTGATAGAAAATTATTTTTTTTTTTTTTATCTGAATTTATATATTATTTGGGGTAGGTGGGTTACCGGACCCTGACCAACACCGATTGGGGGGTAATTTATTGCACTGCCAGTGGGGTGGAATATTTTGGGCGCCTCCATAAAGTGGACTGTATTTTGTTGGGTTTAGGGGTTTCTTTTGGAGCTCCATTCCATCTACACCACACACATCACACATTCGTACACCAATCACGCATTTGTCCTTATATTTCGTCCGTTACACTCAATATTCTAACATACATTTTATTTACAGTATTTACATTTACTTCAAACTATTTTACTGTACAACACTCAACACAGAACATTGTTTCCCATTGTGGCTCTGCTCCCATCCATCCTTCTAGAGAGTCAGAGCCGACACGACTATCGCACAGCAGGTCGTCCACTCTCTAGTAACCAGATGATCCCTGCTGTGACGTCACCGATAACGATCGCCCGTGATCGCTGTCGCTATCGGTCGAAGTGATAGGGAGAATACCGTCTCGATTCGGTGGCACGATCGTTGGAGAGAACCTCTCATTCGGCGGTGGCGTGGCGAGGGTAGGATGTTGTTCCCCCCGACCTTAGGCGAAATATGGGGGTAGGCTAACATTACATCCCGTTACCCTACCTCGATTATTTTCAGTGTATTTTACGTTAAGATTCTGATTTGCTGTTGTCCTGTTCAGTTAATCCATTTGTGTTTTTTTTTTTTTTATTAATTAAAAATACTAGAAGGAATTTGTTGTTTTTTGTTCAGTTTTCAAGCCAAGAGCAGTGATGATAGAGTTTCCACTGACATTTACTCTATATTGAAAATTCAATACTCTTGCGATCAAACAGTGAAAAAACCAACACGCTCAAATTGCAATACACGCAATAATCTATACTGTTTTATGTCTCTTATGTAAAATTTTTGAAACTTTGAAATCGTTAAGTCTACTGTTTCCCGTCGCCAAAAACGTCTGACCACCATTTGAAAAAAAGGGCGTGTACAAAAACATAATTGCAGGAGCATTAAAGGCGACAGGACCAATCCAGGAAAATGGGTTTCCATAATCAATTTCAACGTCTCACTAGGAGTTTTTGTAAAAACTCAATCCTCATTTTTCAGATTTCCAAGTTCAATCGTATGATCCTTTGCAAGAGTTCGGAGATGATGGACAGAAGGTGGAGCAGTTGGGACGGTCATGTTTGGTGATTATACAACCATGGTTTAGACCGGAATGGCTTATTCGGAGTCTGGAAAGGGTACAGCGATCTTTCGAGTTTTTGTTATCGGCCCAACAGCAAACTGTGTCTTAGGGCAAGGTGTCGGCTGTTGAACCATTCCAACTTCCAACTCTCCCTTGTTTTGTGCTTTGCCCATCTGACTGCATCCACAGACGGGACAGCATCAGACTCAATTGGCATATTTATTCCAACACCTGCCAGTCTGCCGGCCCCTTCATTAACGGATATAGCAGAGTGATCTGGCACCCAGCAAAAGTAGACACTGTTTTCGGTGGACAACTATTCCGCGGTCAAGAGCCAATGGTGTTTTTGGGAGTTGGAATCCATTATACTAAGACGACTGGCCGAGTCAATAAAGATAACAGTCGGGTTTATGTTGTAAGGTTTCAAAAGGGCATATGCTTCAGCACTAAAAATGGAACATGAAAGGGAGAGGGTGGAACTTGTATTGTTTGAATTGGAGGCCATACCGTAACTGATCTTGTCGCCAAGTACAGAGCCATTTGTGTAAATTTTGTGCTAATTATTGCTAATTATTATTGGAGGGGTTGTTTCATCGTTTTTTAGATGATGGAGAAGAGAAAGATCTATTGGAGGGAGGGGGGCTAATTGATTTCAAGATTCAACATTGACTCTAGATGGCCAAAGGGCATTCTGGCTCCAATCGTCCTAATCATCTGGAGACGTTTGTCAATAGTTTTCCGAACCTTTGCTGCGTGATGGCTATACCTATACTCGGTCGGATTAACTCCAAGGATTTTAAGAGTAGGAGCCGCTTTCAAGCCATCATTGATTGAGGGTAAGTTCCGGTAGTTTGCTCAACTTTTGACGTAGAACTATGTCTTTGTTTTATTTACTGGGGTATAATTTAAAAAAAAAAACCCATTGCAACCGTCACGAAAAGCGGTTTGGTTTTGAGCATTAATATCTCAGTCGTTTCACCAAACATTTTCAAAATGTTTACCCCAATCGATTGGAAATATTTCTACGCGTCGGTTCTAATATTGAAAACTATTGATTTTCAACATTATACTTTGGAAAATAATGCAAATATAAAAGGCGATGTCTTATAACGCCTATATTTCAGAATAAATTTACTAAATGCACAGTATTCTCCAATCACAGACTACACATTTAACCGTTGTGTGTCCAAAAAAAAAAAACACCCCCAAGAGGCCGACAGGGAACGTTTTTACCCACGGAACTAAAATGACTATAACTATGGAGATATCCAACCGATTTGGAATATTTTGGCAGTTTTGGATTCATAGACCGCTTTCTTATTGTCTAAATTCATCCAAATCTAAATCCAAGAGACCGGATGGTTCAATAACTATGGCAAACGTTCTCTGGAATGATTACAAGAATTTTGACACCCATATTGTTAGGGCTCAATTCAAATAATTTTCTGGCCATCCGTGACCCCATGGGAACCTGCTCCGGGGTGACTGGTCCAGGATCAAGTCACCGGATTATCATTTGGCAATCACACACATTCCTGTGTATTCAGTCCACCGTTTTTGTATCATTATTGTTGGTTTACTATTGAAACATTTATAAGTATACCATTTACGGAACACGGTTCCGGATATCCGGTTTTTCCTGACACAGATGATCGGTCATATGAGACAAAAACATATCAGACAAAAATATTAGTTTCTGAATCCAAAACTGCCAAAATATTCCAAATCGGTTGGGTATTTCCATAGTAATGGTCATTTTAGTTCCGTGGGTCGGCCTTTTACGTAATAAAAAAAAAATCAGAAGCCCCTCCTCGCACCCCCTCCCCCTAGCTATGCCATCATTATTTCACACCAGGATGATAAGTATTAACGAGATATGAGATGTCACAAAATTTCAAGAACCTATTAAGAAAACTTAATGAAATATCATGTTTTGAAATCTAAAAAGACAAATTTGTTCCCTGTTGGACACATAACGGTTAAGTAGGGAACGTCCTCTATGCATCAGTAAGAGATATATAAGGGGTACACCTGAGCGTTTCGTTTCAGTCGTTCGGTGATCTCGAAGATGTTATATCAGCTCTCGTCGAAAGGTTAAGGGAAAGGCAAAGTCCCGCTCGAACCATGCCGGATTGCAGTTCACAATCGGTAGCATTCACCGTCTGCTCGGGAAGGGCAACTACGACGAGTGCGTTGGTGCCGGTGCCCTCATCAACCTCGCTGCGGTGATGGAATTATTATTTTTTTTTTTTTTGATTATTTTATTATTTTATTTTGGAAGTTCTTTTCCCAGCAAATCAAAGACCTCCAAATAACAAAGTCGGTTTTATTCTTCATTCTCGTCATCGTTCAATACCCGGAAGTTGATTTCCTCTTCTTCTTCTTCTTCTTCATCATTACCGTCGTCTTCGTCATTGCCTCCATCCGGTCGGTACTCGTCGGAGTCACTCTCGGCGTCGAAAAGATCCGCTCCGTCGTCTTCGTCATCCTCGTCGCTGTCGAAGAGATCCGGATTGACCATGGCCGCTATGACAATGTCCCTCGACAGCCGACGGCGACGCCTTCGGTCAGCGTTGACGATGGGCTGATGGCCAGCTGCAGGTACTTGTTGTCGATTCGTTGCGGCGGGTGTGACGGTAGCTAGGAGTAGAGACCTCGTTCATACTCACTTGAATCGGGATGCTGGAAATCCCGGAAATGCTGCGGATTGCGGCGGTAGCAGGTCACACCATATGGACAATGTGGGGCATTGCTCGGAGCCGGGGGAAACGTTGGCCTCCGATAATCACTGTCGTTTGGATGAGCAAATTGTGCCCGATGTTCCAAAGTGCGCCGATAGCAACGGACTCCAAATTCACAAGATGGACGGCCCGGTGGCGAACTGGTACTGTCCGCTGTTTCCTTCTTAATATCTTTTTTATCTACATCCACCGAAGGTGACTTCGGTCGAGATGTGCTTGCTTCTGCAGCATCCGGATCAGTCTTAACTACTACCGCTGTATCTTCCCCTCCGGATGTAACCATCGCATCATCCTCACACTTAGCTCTCTTCGCACTGTCAGCCTCCGATTCCTCTCCATTCTTTCGCTTCTCCCCACCACTCAGCCAATCGGGAAGAACTCGCTGCTCTGCAACCGCACTGTTAACCTCCTCCATCGTTCTTACCTGCAGCAATTCACCGCTAGCCGTAGTTTCCTCCGTCGACGGAGAGCTACTGCTGACCGCGGTCTCCTCCGCTTCCGGATCTTTAAATCGCACCTCGAACCAGTACTGATCCGGCAACAGAGCAAACTTCTCTCCGTGCCTCAGCGTCGCCGTGAGGTCTTTGGTCAGGATGTTCAGCACCTGGTCCGCCGTTCGTAGGAAGATCGGGTTCGTGTGAGTGGATGTGATCTGAATGGTACGTTCGACCTGTTCACCGTCGTGCTTTATAATGCCGTGCTGCCGCGAGATTCGCTTGTCGTCACACTGCAATATCGAATCCCGACCGATGACAATTTCGGAGGACGCAATCGCAATATCTAGCTTTTTTTAACAGTCGTACAGAAAGAATTGGACAGCCATTATGAGGTCGTTTGTTTTTCCAGCGAAAGTCAAAGGATAATTTTGAAGATTTTGAGCATTTTCTGCTCGAAAACAACTTTTTAAATAACACAAAACTTGCAACGCGAAACAGGACCTGGCCGCTGAAGTCTTCGAGTTGGCAGGAAACGCCGCCGGTGACAACAACAAGACCAGAATCATTCCACGTCACCTGCAGCTGGCCAATCTCAACGACGAGGAGCTGAAGAAACTTATCTTCGGTGTTCTGCCCAAGAAGACAAAGAAGAAAGCATAAGCTAAATCACGAACCTTTTAGCATCGACATTGGGAGGGATATTGTGTGTGTGTGTGTGTGTGTGTGTGTGTGTGTGTGTGTGTGTGTGTGTGTGTGTGTGTGTGTGTGTGTGTGTGTGTGTGTGTGTGTGTGTGTGTGTCCAATCTAACACCTATCGGTCGGCAATGGTATTATGGAAGAAATCTGTTTACAACAATCATTCAAGTGACCATTGGAAGCAGCTTTAATCCGGGAGCTAGAAAGTGATAGCTCTACTGCAGATCCAGCAACCCATTTCAGAATGTCTGGAGAGTCACGCCCATTCCGAGGTTACTTTCACATACAATAAGCCCCGCATGTAAACATTACCGATATCATTTGGATAAGGGCACACTTCCAGATTTGGAAATTTTAAATTTCCAAACCAGGCACGTATTTAGTATTATGTGTTTGAAAATAAGATTATTGTTATATAGTTATAGTCAGATACATCTCACCCATGTCCGCCTCCTGAATCACACTATCTTGTTCATTCCTAAAAAAAAAATGTCGACGTTGATTCGTAATTAATTTTTTGCACTCGCGATTAAATATGCGCAAAAATTAACGTTGCGAAACCGCCCGCTAGATATGCAACCTAAATAACAAAATTCTGTACACCCCGTGGTGAATGCACCTAAAATTATGTGCAAGCTTTTCACTCGTCCATGCGTGTTGTTTTCGTTTGCTGCTTCTGACCAGCAAATGGCTGTTCTCTACATTGCACTCGTCTTCTTTTTTTTCACTCCACACACTGCCAATAATGCAAATCACCGCAATGAGGCGACTCTATTTCGAGCTAGCTTCAAAACTGCTAATAATCATCGATTCACTCGCGACAAAGCGAAAAAACACTCTAAACTAAGAAATTATACCCGAGTGTCACAATATTACCACTAATAACCAAAACTAAGCTGATGTAACTCTTCTTCCGGGTGCGGGGCGAAGCACAAAAAAAAAAAAAAAAAACGGGGAAATACTACCGACACTCAAACATTTCGAAAGGGAATCGATTGTATTTACATACTACGGCTTACACAATGCACGCGGAGATCTTATGATTTCACTGTTAGTTCAAGTTAAATTACGAATTACTGTTTGATTTTTTTTTTCGCGAAAACGACGCAGCAAAAGCAAAACACGTCAGTTTCGAAGCACGGCTTGCTGCGATCTCCATCGACATTGGGAGGGATATTATATAAAAAAAGACTGCATGCAGATGAAAAAAAAAAAAAAATGTCAGAGCGATAACTGAACCCTGATGGATTTTCTTGGGTTCTGAACTTGGATCGATGGTTTCCTATGATGACTCTGAATATTCGGTCGTCAAGACAGCTTTGGACACAACGATTCAGGTGACCTTTGATTCCGCATGCTTCGAATGACTTGATTATGATAACCATCGAAGAGATTTTCAAGATCGGTGAGGTAATCATCTGCACTTTTTTCGGAACGAAAAGCTAACTAAAGATTGTCAAGAATACCTTGTGACTCCATCTTCTCAGCAATCTTTGCAATACAGTCTAACAGAGAGGTCAGCCGATCGCTATCAGCATAGTTTATATTTTTGCCGGGTTCAGGGATGAGAACTTACCGACCTTCTTTCCAATCACCGGTAATTTCTCCCTTGGTCCAAATATTGTTGTACAGTGATAGCAGAATAGTTTAACCCAAATATAGATTCCTGAGAATATATCATCAGGTCCGGCGAACGAACCTTGCACCCCACGGAGAGCCTATTCCAGCTCATCGAACATGAAGTCTCTATTCTAGTCCAGATCCTGATCGGTGTCAATGGATGGAGGAGACTTTTCAGAGGTAGTTTTGTGTTTCAAGAACTGTGGTGAATAGTTGGAGTAGGATGAGGCTTGAGAAAAATGGTTTTCAAAGCATTCGGTTATTGAACATTGGTCTTCGGTCATATTGTTGTTAATACGTGGTTTAACGGAAGGGCGATTTTTATTACCACTCAAACGATTTACATTTTCCCAAAGGTTTTTTGGATCCCCCCTTAGCTCAGTCAGTAAAGGCGCAGCTACAAAGCAACACCATGCTGGAGGTAGCTTGGTTCGATTCCCGGTCTGGTCTACGATTTTTTCGCTAAGGAAGATTTCTCGACTCCCTGGGCATTATTTATTTATTTATTTATTTACTTGTCTTCGAAATACTCGTAAAGACAGATAATACTATATACTAATACTAGATTTGAACATTGTCTTGGATGTGTTGAAATCAAAATGGCCAGACACTTCATTAAGCCTACGGCAACAAACGTCAAATGGATTGTTCTGTCCGAATAGAGTACGCTGCGTAGATAATCGATGGAAATCCGCACGCCGAGTTATTCTTGTTGGAGCGTAAGTTGTGCGTTACCCAGGAGCGCTGAACAATCAATATTATTACTCAGGATGTCGAATATGAAGAGCCGCTGCAAAAGAATCCTTCTATCAGCCAACGTCGGTAGGCGTACCGACCGGAAGTCTCTCGATTCGTTGAATATGAACGACATGGTATGGCGCCCACACAAGAACACCATATTCTAATATGCTACGCACCAGCGCACAGTAGAGCGACTTCAAGCAATAAACGTCTTTAAACTGCTTCGTATTTCGTTTGACGAATCCAAGCACCGCGTACGCTTTAGCGGTCGTTGCTGCTATTTGTTGTGCGAAGTTTAGCTTGCTGTCAAGTAGTACACCGAGATCCTTTACTGTGCTCACCCTAGCGATACTGGTTGTCTCCATTCTGTAATAGAAGGTGGTTGCATTCCTTGTTCGACAGAATGTGATGACGTTATATTTACGGACGTCGACTTCCATGGCGTTTAGCTTGCACCAACCCCACAATGCGTCGATGTCTGCTTGGATAGAACAACATTCAACTAACGAAGAAACCACGCGGTAGAAGCATAGTACACCTCCACTGTTTTGGCCGGATTTAGCGTCGGCTCACTATGCCAAAACCACTCTCAATTTGCTTGCGGAAAAGGGTATAGATTTCGTTCAGAAAAATATCAATCCACCAAATTGCCCTCAGCTTCGACCCATCGAACGTTGCTGGGCAATCGTGAAGAGGGTCTTCAAGAAGACTGGTAAGGCAGCTGGGAACATGCAGGAGTTCAAAAAAATTTGGGCTCAAGCGTCCAAAAAATGCGATGCAACACTTGTCCGGAACTTGATGAAGAGCATTCGATCCAAAGTTCGAAAATTCGTGAAGAAATAACTAACATTTCATCCGGTCTTCATTATGTTCAAGTTTAACCTCGTACAATAAAGGATCAATTTTTTGTATGAATAAAATATCGGTTTTCAACAAAATTAGAAAGAAAGTTTGTGGATAGCTTATTTTCGATACACTCCTTAAGGTCATCTGCAAACATTATTTTTGGTGATTTAATCGTTTAATGACAATGGGAAGATGATCGTTTCCGCAGCAGTCATCATGTCCTTTCCAGGACAACCGAGAAATCATATTATGGGATGAGATGGATAAATCAAGCGCAGGAATATTTTCAGTTGCAAAGTCAACCCTAGTGTGATCTCCGTGGTTAAGCAGAATCAAACCATTGTCATCAATAAACTGTTCGAGCATTCGACCACGAGCGTTATTAGTATGACCACCCCATATAGCAGAGTGGCCACCCCACATAGCATCCATTGTAAGAACGGGTAAAGATTTGGTTCAGCCGATTATTGAGATGAAGTATAATTCAAACAATCTTCCTTTTAGACCTAACGGATTCCATTTAATAGCGAGGTTTGTTAAAGCAGCAGACGATGATGATGGGGATCGATCGTTGTTTGAGTTGGGTGTGTGACCCATTGTTACGTTGCTGGGGGGAAAGAGTGCTTCATAGCAGAGTCACAGGGGAGTTGGTGAAGCTGTCAATTTTAAGTTCTGGAGGATTTCTTAATGGAGGGTGGGATTATTTCCGTTGTGTAGTTGCGTTTGTGGGTAGACTTTGAGACATGAGCCGATTGACATGAACACTGGAGTCATTTTCCATGTCCTTCTCTTCCAATGCCTTCTTCTATTCCCGGCGGGTTTGCTCTACTCGAGATGTAAGCTTGGCAACGGTGTCTATCAATTCCTTGATGATGTCATCCTTTTCCTTCAGTAGGCCTGCTACCACGTTGTTTTGGTGAACGCTCAGTCGTTGTTGTACCTTGCATACTTCGGCATACGACCCAGCTAGAGCGTTGAACTGCTCGCATGCTTCAGTGTAGTTACACGAAGGCTCGAGATCTTCTTCTCTGTCACTTTCTGCTGAAAACTTCCTGCTGGAGGGACCATACTCGCCCTTACAGTTCAGGCAATATGGCTTCTCTTTGCATTAACCCAAATCATGTACGTTGGAGCAGTTCCAGCAACGAGCTGCAGCCTTGCAGCGAGCTTTCGTATTTCCGTACTTGTAGCACGTGAAACAGATCGTAGGTTCAGGTACGTACATTTGGGTTTTGATTCTCAGTGGACCAACCTTGATAAACTCCGGCATAACTATCCCCTCAATGGTGAGAGCCACTGTAGGGAGGTTTGTCGTCACACCGTCGACCATACGTGTAAAATGTTTCGCAGCAACTACACCTTGAGGCTTCAGATGTTGAACCAGTTCTTCTTCACTGAGGATCTGAATTTCACGGCACGAAAACACGCATCGACGCTTGTTGAGGGTAGGATGCAACATCACGGACACCGCCGTTTTGTCCCGAATTGTTTGATTGCGAGAAACATTGTCATCTACTCAGCACCTCGCCCTTTCAATCCCGAATTTGCTCCGTCAGCTTTGGTGATTGCACCTTCAATATCACCGACCAATGAATACAGATACTTTCCAACCAGGAAAGGGTTGAGCTTTTTTCCATTTTTAGCTTCTAGCAAAAGTACATTCAGTTGTCCTAAATTACCACCATTCATCCAGCTAGGCACCATTCCTTGGGACCGACCCAGAGCCCGCTGCTATTGCCATCACTACAAAGCGTCTTAGCCGATCACTTGCCACCACTCTAGTGTGGGGAAAAATATAATGAGGTGTAGATGAGGAGAAGTATGTGGCCAACGTACCCCTATATACACGGTGTCTCTCAATAGGTGTCTCAATAAAAAAAAGGGGATTAAAGAAAAAAAAACCACCAAATTTTTGTATTTTTTTTTTTTTTTAAAAATAAATTTTATAAAAAAAAACCATTTTTATTCTATTTGAATTTTTCTCTTTTTTTTTGTAAATTTTTTTGAAAAAACTTTTTAAACACCCAAGCGGGGGGGCCGGAAATTTTTGGTGGGTGTTTATATCCAAATATTAATTATGTGTTTGATCTATCTTTTTATAGTTTTTAGTTGTTTTAGGTTAAAAATTTAAACCCAAAAAACAAAAATAGTGGGGGTGGGGTGGGTGGCAGTGAAAAGTAAATACAGGCCATTATTCGTTTGTGGTAAAGTAGGGCATATTTTGCATGCTTGTTTTTTCTTTTCTGAGTTGGGGGCTGGTGCGTACTGTTAAAAACAATAAACCATAATAATGGTGGTTTCCTATCAGGGGTGGAGGAGTAGGGAGTGCAGATGTTTCTTCAAAACCTGCTGGATGTAATATTCAGTGTTGATTTTTACGTTAGGTTCTATGAAAAGAAGAGGAAGTTTTCTTTTTCGTGAAACGGCGCCCCATACCATGATTTTCGATACATTCTGATAGCGTTCTGCAGCTAGTTTATCTCTTGGAATATTGGCAAGACTTTTGCCATACACATGATCATTTTGTTGATTATGACTGTCCTGAAGGAGGAAGAGCTTTTCATCCGGAAATAAAATCTCGCCCTCACCGTGCCGAACCAACAGATTTCTGCTTCTTTGAACCCTGGCTTCCTTTTGACGCTCCGTCAACCGGTGAGCTCGTTGTTTCTTGTACGACTTGCATTCCAGATCATGTCTGAGGAGCCTGTTCATTGAAGCAGGGGATATTTGGAATTGTTTGCTCAATTTACGGCCATATACGGCCGGATTACGTCTTATTCGCTCCCTCACACATTTGATCTTTTTTTTCATTCTGGCAGACTGGCAGTCTTGCACCTCCTTTGTGTTGAATATGGACATTAGCCTGGGACACGGATATATGAAACAAATTTTTTTTCCTTTTCCATTGATGTTTGAGAGCATTTCGGTTCCTATAATAACTGTGCAAAATTGTAGCCCGATCGGTGAAACTATATTTTATTTAGCGCCCGCGGTTTTAATTTTCCATAGTATTTTCTATGGAAAAACTTACCTTTACAAAGAAATATCTGGCAAAGAGACCCGTTGTCCTCTAAAAATAAATCAATCCTTTCACTCGCTGGAAATTTTTTCTAGAAAATTCTTCTTCGAAGACCGAAAAAGCGATCCGACGCTTGTGGAAAAAGTTATTAAGCTGAAACTGATTGCTATCCAATCGAATGGCTCATTGGACTGTTTTTTCTAGCAGCAATGTTCCTCCATGCTGAGTGAACATAAACAACACACAACGTGGTTGCTTCGCGCAGCCAGCAGCAGGTTGCAGGTGGCAGTGCTGCTAGAAAAAGCTGTTCAATGAGCCGTTCGATTGGCTCCGTTTGAATAGCAATCAGTTTCAGCTTAGCTTAGCTTTGCAGTCTTGGAAGATAAGTTTCCTTGAAAAAAATTCCAGTGACTGAAGGGATCGATTTATTTTTAGAGGACAACGGATCACTTTGTCAGATTTTTATCTGTAAAAGTAAGTTTCCCCATAGAAAATCCTATGGAAAATTAAAACCATGGGCTCTACAATATAGTTCCACCGATCGAGCTGACACTTTGCACAGTTATTAAAGGGCCCAAAAGGGTTCCAAAAATCATAAGGGAACTGGAATTTAAATGTTGTCCCAGGCTAATGGGCATTTTCAGTTTCCTTGAACCGTTTCAAGGTACGAAAAATAAAACGCTTACTCACTCCGAACTGCTTACGGCTATTGAATATCTGACACGGTCTAAGCTTTTACAAATGTAATTTTTAAAATTGCTCCCGTATGGCTTCCATGGTAGCTGATAAATATAAACAAACGGAATCGCTCATTTATCTTCAGCGATAAGCTGTCAAAAGAATACACTCAAAGCGGGAAAAATCAATTCCGCTGTTAAAATTACCCAGCTGAAATAAACCAGGACTGTTAAAAGGTGACATCTATTGTGAGACACACTGTTTATCGTTCGTTGCTGCATATGAGACCTCGGTTGCTCGGATATGAAATCTGTGATAGGGAAATACTGTACAGTTGGTGAATTTTGAATGAAAAACGTAATTATAAGAGATGACCTTTTGCTAATGTTCTTTTAAAAAGTTTACCATCAAGAGCAATGTTGGTCGAACGTATCAGACAATGCGTAGACAGATTTCCAATCGATTGAGCACAAGCTAAGAAATTTTATCGAGGAATGTTTGAGTTACTAAAGATAAGCTGCAACATTTCTTACCATTATTACTTCGTTGCGCATCACGATAAGCTAACAAGTGGTTACTTTCAGCATAACACATTGAATATGCCAATCAGTAAAATTTCGCCCCAAAAAACGTCGGTGAATGCAAACAATGTTTCTGCAAGCTAGAGCTACGTCATTTGGGCTGTATGATATATTAATGAGAAAACCCCTACGAGCAGACGCCTTAATTGACACAACGTACTTCTGAAATTAGCAACGATCGATGCCGAACTGTCCGAAATTTGACGTTTTCATTCTTGTTTATAACCCAAATATAATCTCTGGTTGCCTTACGTTTCACGTCGGTTTTTATTCCGGTGCGTGTTTAATATTTGCTGTAAAATGTTTACTGTTCATGAAATCCTCTGATAGTTGGTTTTAATTTCCATGATAGTTGGTTTTAATTTCCATTCTCTTGTTTTCCTTTAGGTTGCAATCCCAATGATGAGAAGGCGAGGTCGCAGTCAACGAGCTCGAAATGAAAGTACGTATTCTAGCTTATCTTAATATTTGCGATGAATTAATCAATTTTGTTTTCATCCTGTGTGAATGTAGGCTCACTGCCGAGGAAGTCAGCTCCGAATTTGTGTAGGCCATTGAAGTTCATTTGCTTTCTACAGGGAAGTTAAATATTTAATTTTACGTTATGAAAATTTTTCAGCTCCGTTCTGATTCGCCTGAGAGGCATTACGTTGTGCTTCGAGGCTTTATTGCTGCTTAAGTGATTTCGGTAGTTTAACTTGATTGCAGCTCAGGGGAAAATCACTTACGGACATTTCGTATGTACGTGCCCTGACCGGGGTCGGTGGTGTAATGAATATGTAACTGAAATTATTTTTATTTTTAGGAATTTCACGGACCTCTGAAGGCAACGTTGGGTCACTGAGCTGGCGTCCGATGCTGGTCGAAGCGGAATTCCCGAATGCCATATCAGCACGATCGTTTTCGTTCATTCAAATCTAATTTATTGCTTGGGGTGGTAAATTAAATACAGCCGAAACTATTAGGAATTTATCAATTCTGTCAAAAAACGTTCCGAAAAGGGAAGAAAGTCGCTAATTAGTTGGAAAGGGTTTCTTATTAGTAGAAGAAAATTTTAATTGATTCTATTACAACCATAGAAGACTTGTACGCCGGAGAATGATCATAATTTTAGGTTGAATGGGAAAACACAGTAAACTGCTTGTTTTTGTTTGTTTTGTAATTTATCACCGCCAACTGTGGCTCGTATGGCTCAGGTGCTACCTGTTCCTGATGGTGCAAGCGTGACTAATGCACCTGTTTTTTCGAGATATTTTCTATATTTTTCGAGATAGCTGATACTGGGGACTAATTTTACGACGTGTCACTGAGGTTGTAGAAGAATGCTGAGTATTTTAGAATTTACCTTTCGACTCGGGAACACTGTACATTTGCATGCTTTGGCATTTTAAAAAGTGCCGTTGAGGTGACCAACTGCGGTTGCTAATGATGATGGAAATTTAGCTCTTTTGCCATTTTCACGCTTGAATGCACCGCTCCGCAGTTCATTAATTTCTTATTAAAATAATTGCTCTGATGTACTAATGTGCCTAAATGACTTCACGAAAGTCTTAAGAACGCATTCGAACGTGGATGAAGCGCTTATTCGGCGAATGGAACGCTTGGGACAATCATTTAATAATTAAGAGGAACAATTTGACACCGATACGAAGCGCAATGGTGGCATCTGCTTCGAAAGAGGGTAGGGTAAAAGTTACTGAATGGGAAGTGTATGATGTTTGGCAAAAAGTAAGTGCGGAAGTAAATTGCAGTTCGCTGGGTTAATTAATGGGTCACGTTCTCATTTAACGTGTCGATGACATGTTAATTAGGCTTTTTTTTTTTTTTGCAAAGATGCAAGTTTGTCTCATTGTAATGTTGAATTGCTGGAGCTACTCAAATTTGCAACAACATGAGATTTACGATATTGATGCGAAGACTAAGTTGTGACAAATGTTTTTGAGCAGATGTTAAATTTACATAGGCCATGATCGTTGTGTCGACCGTGTAACGTACCCTTGATCGCACGTAATTTGCAAATTGCAAAGCTGGTAGCAGGTTTCTTTTTAAAAACTTGCTCCCTTATCTCTAAAATGTCTCTATTTTATTTTTCCTAGAATCTAAAAAGTCTCTTTTTTTTTAATTAAAAGTCTCGGAAGTCTTTATTCTTTTCAACCAAGTGGTCTTTAAAGTCACTTTTTTAATTAATCGTTTGACTTGTCTTGGAGTATTTGCTAGCTGATAAGTATCAGTGTATAAACTGACAATTGTTGCTTGTTTTTTGCCTCGCTTTTCGTGTTTTTCGAGCAGTTCTTTCCTTCCGAAGTTCGAGCTTTGTTTTGTGTTACAAAAAGCAGAAGGGGTTGTGTTTGATATTATGGTGCAAAATGATTTAACTCGGCCTATTTTAGCCTATTTTACAGCCTTATTAGGGGCAAATTATTTGTGATTTTATCTTCAGATTTACATCAAAAGTGAATAGATTCAACGAAATTCAAACTATAACCCCCGATTTAGAATAAATATTTACAGGTAATCCGTTCAATTTGCTGTTTCAAATGACAATAAAATTCAGTATCGATGCCATTTTTGTCAAAATTGATTACTACTCGTTACCCTTACTATTAACACTTACGAAATTGTAAGACATGATTCTTTCTTTAGCAAATTAGATTTTTTGTTTGTTAAGGGACAATTACGACTAGTACCACAAACCAGTACTGAGAAAAAAGGCTATTGAAAAAACGATTTACAGGATATCCTAGACAATTTTCTAGATACCATTTAAGATGTTTGTACTGGCGATTGATACAAATTTTAGAATCTAAGCTCCCCTATGCATAATGATTAATAAATCGCGTTTGAACACCTTCTTGAAATTTAAGCACATTTGATAAAAATCTGGCAGTACACATGTCATTGCATGCTTTGATGAAGATTTCTGTGGAGAAATCAAACTTTTCTTTTTTTGTCTATTTGCTTTTTTGGATACCCCTTTTTGAAAATTTTTTTTGAATTTTTTTAAAAAAATTTGGGGTGTTGGCCAAAAATTTCTATCAGTAAAGAGATATCAATTTAGAGATTGATGATCTTGGTTGATGATAATCTTTCGGTATGGCGATGCACTTGCTCAGTGAGTAACACTATATTGTGCTGTAGCCATGATTTTGAGCTCTACTACAGGTGATAGAAACACCATTGTTGCCTGGTGAGCAGTTGAACAAGCCTAATTATTTCATACTAGGAACTTGAATGATTAACAATCTTCCTGACATTTACCAAAAAAAAAAAAAAATAGAATGTGCACCAAAGATGTAGAAATTATCTACTTGATAAGCTGAAGCAAGAGAATTTGCATGTTTTTGGATGCGAACACAAATTAGTCATTCCCATAAAAAAAATCAAAGTCAATTTCAAACAAAATAAGCTCAAATTTTAGGAGCCATACCAGGACCCAAGTGTATTTTTTTAAAGGGTTGATCGAAATACTTCTGGACTAACCCAACACAGATCCCACTAAAACCCGTATCCTTGTTGGACTGACTAATGGTATTGCTACACGGAGGATCTTGGCCAGTTATCCACTATGCTCTCGGCGCTATTTAGCTCCTACTCTTTGCCTGAGCCATTTAGCTCCCATCTACCTTGGTTGAGCCATTTAGCTCCTACCTCTGAGCCATTTAGCTCCCATCGTCTATGCAATCGACTCAACCCAGGTAACCAATAAGCATTAGCATATGCAGTAAATCAACCTTTAATCTGCATTTCAGATGCTACAAGCATTATATTAGCATTATATCAGCATCTTGAATGCTATCTGTTGAAAAGTTGAATTTCAAATGCTATTTAAATGCTTGTAGTCTGTAATAAGCATTTCGAATGCAAAATAGCATTAATGAAGCATTTCCATAGCATTGCAGTAAAACAGCCGTATATTGGGCCAAAAGCGGCATTTATGTTGCATTTAAGGCGACTCAATTGCTTGATAGGCTGCCGTTAAGACGCTTTAGAACTGCTAATTGGTTACCTGGGAAGTACTCCCCGATGGTGGATCTACCCTACGTTGACGGAGGATTCCCTGGCAGTGGAAGTTCTCACTAAACCGATGAGTCACGATGAGCCATTTAGCTCCCACATTAGGGTTTTAGTACCGGGAGTACCGGTACCGGAATTCCCGGGAGTACCGACCAAATTTCGGTACCGAAATACCGGTACTGTCTTAATGAAACTACCGGTATTTTCGGTACTAAGCAAAAAGTTTTGGTCCGAGTTGAAACTAAAACTTCCGGTGGTTAAAACCACATTATTTGAATGCAGCAGCTAGTGAGAATGATATTTTTTTTAACTAAAATTTCAAACACCTGACCCACTGTGCAACCTTGACAACTCAGTTCGATTTTGAGTGACAAGATTGACAAGCAGCTGTGTCTCGCTCAGTTCATTCATATTCATACGTATAACACCAATACCACTACAAATGCATCTTTGCATGAATGCAGTCGTGACGTACTTCTGTTGGAGAATTGAAACTGTCATTGTCCAGTATTGTTTACGGTGGTGAATGGAGTGATCAGTACCATTGAAGATGGAGTTTGAAGCAATTAGCAAGGAAGGAGTGCCGGATACTTCCGTTTGGAGATATTTTCTTCGTGGAATTCAAAACCGTGGTGTTGCAAAATGTGCTAAGTGTTCCAAAGTGTTCAAATGCGAAGGTTCGAGTACCTCCGGATTGAAAAAACTTTTCAAAGGAGTACATCAAATCAATTTGGACAAACGTCCGGCGTCCGATGACGTACCTCAAGACAATCAAACCGCAACGGCATCGTCACATCCCAAAAAGATCGTCACACTTCATCAGTATTTTTCCAAATCGTCCCCGCTTGAGGCCGCTTGGGCAAGGATGGCTGCTGAGGACAATATTCCATTCAACACAATTTGCAACTCAGAGGGCATCCGGCTTGGATTATATGCCCGAGGATTTCGAGATATCCCCAAATCACCGGAAGGTATCAGGCTGAAGGTCAAAGCGCACTACATTTTTGTTGTTGGGGGGTACCGAAAGGAGTTTGGTGAAATCAGGAAGCAAGGCCGTAAGATTAGTATCACTTTCGATGAGTGGACTTCAACTCGGAACCGCAGATACATGAACGTAAATGCTCATGACGGTCAGCACACCTGGAACTTGGGTCTGAAAAGGATAGTAAGATCAATGGATGCCGAGAAATGTGTCAAGCTGCTGGAAGAGATCTTTTCTGAGCAGCAACGACAGATGGTGCATCTGTAATGAAGAAAGTCGGAAGATTAATTCCCGCGGATCATCAAGTTTGTCTTGCACACGGGATACACCTTGCTGTCACGAGTGTGCTTTATTCCCGTAATGAACCAACATACAATCAACGTGAGCTGAGCGGAGAAGGTTTGTTCATTTCAAATTGTTATCTTTATAACTGAACTTCTAGGTAATTTCTCGAATTTTAGGTTCCAACGATGCTGATTCAGACTCTTCTGCCGATGATGAGGATGACGATGACGGTGAGTTCGTGCTAGAAGATGCGGAATGCGATGAAGCGGAATTGTGGCCTGAATACCACGCTACCATTAGGAAGCTCCGTGGAATTGTAAGAACTTTCCGCAAATCACCGGTCAAGAACGACGACCTCCTTCAAAAATACGTCCAGCAGGAGTTTTGAAAAGAGATGCCGTTGGTTATCGACGTCAAAACACGATGGAATAGCTTGTTTGACATGCTTAAGAGATTCTACGTCGGCAGGAACGCGGTACAGAAAGCGATGATCGATCTGAAAGGACAAGTAAAGCTGAACATGACCGATAATGAAATGGATTTGGTTCGGGAAATCATAAACGCTCTTGAACCGATCAATGCTGCTGTTGAACAACTGTGCCGGAAAGATTGCTCATTGTACGAAGCGGATGTGGCATTACACTTTATGCTCGAACAAATTTCTTGTCAGGAGACCGCTATCGCCAAAGACGCAGAAAGACGCATTGAATACGCTGACTTTTTCACGTTTTTGAAGAACACTGCAGTTAAAACGTAAATCAGCAATGATTTTGGCGTATTTTTCAAAACTTCGAAGACTACTTTGATTAAACAAGCTGCCAAGATACTCAAACGACTGAACGGTGTTGAAACAGATGAACCAATGGATTCGACCGTAGCTCCAACTGCTGATGGAGTAGATGCTGGTTAATACGAGGCTTTGATGATGAAACAGAAATTTGAACGGAGGATGCAGCAGTCAAAGGTAAGCGAGAGTGTTCGTGAAAGTTCGATTACTGAACCAGGATTCGTAAAGATTGTAAGACAAGAGTTTACTTACTACGACTCAGAAAAGTTGAAAGGAAAATACTTGTCAATGCTTCATGATTCACTAGCAACAGTTCGCCCTACTTCTGTAGACCCAGAAAGAGCGTTCTCTGTTTCTGGAAGCTTCGCTACTAAAATACGATCCCGTATGTCTGACGAAACATTGAATATGCTGTGCGTTTTGAAAGCATATTTCAAGGATAAGGACTAGCCCCAAGACAAGTGTTGAATACATACAAAGCAATGAATAAAGTTTGAATCGTTACCATCAAATCCTGACTTTTTATTGATTTAATGATTTTCGAAAAAAAATCTTCCAGTACCGGTATTTTCCCGGTACTCTCGGTACAGAGGGGTTCAGTACCGTAGTACCGGGAGTCGCCAAAAAGGGTCGGTACTAAAAACCCTATCCCACATACTGACATGGGCGTAGCCAGCATTTCAAATAGGGGGGGGGGGGGGGGGTTTTTTTTTTATAGAAAGAGAGAGAGAGAGAGAGAGAGAGAGAGAGAGAGAGAGAGAGAGAGAGAGAGAGAGAGAGAGAATTACATCGTCACCAACCAGTGGTTGCACAAACTGAACAATTAACATTAACGGACACTTAACGGACAATACAACGCCCGGTGGAACAGTAGAGTAGGGTCATTTTCATGTTCCATGGAATGGCGGGAATGGCGCCCTCACTATGTGACAATACGCCTGAATAATGGCTGGATTATCTTCTCTACTCTCACCCAAAGTATTTTACAATACCCGTTCGATTCGGGCAACAAGATTAAACAATTCTAGGCTTGTTCTGGAATGAAAAACAAAAACGATTTTAAAAACTTTCGATTATCACCATGTTTCTAAATCAAACTAAATCAAAATTATTATAATTATTTTTTATATTTTATAGTTGGTACTGAAAATGTACTTTTCATCCCTCTCACCCATATAATGGCAAAGCAACACCGGAGAAACACCGTTTTTTACTCACCATACTCACTTTTTACTCATTATATTTTTTTAATGGTTGTTCAAATAATAAGTGATTAGCCATTAACAAACATAAATTTTGAGTTTTGGTGGTTTATAGCTTAGGGTTTGTGTCCCCTTCGCTTACCTTTGATATAATTGTTTTATCTGATATTATCTAAACAGGAACATCAAGCATACCCTTTTAAAACGGCGGCAGTCGCAAATGTAAGCAAGCTGTCGAAATTCGCCAAAAAAATCCTTGTCTGGCATGCGATCTGCGGATGTGGCAAAATGAGTTCATCACCTCTGGGACCGTCAACGGACAAATCTACAAGGACGAATGCCTCCAAAAACGACTTCTGCCCTTCTTGAGATCTCACGATGGCCCGACACTGTTTTGGCCGGATTTGGTATCTTGCCACTATGCCCGGCCCGTCTTAGACTGGTACAAAGATAATAATGTAGTTTTTGTACCAAAAGACGTCAACCCTCCAAACACTCCGGAACTTCGCCCAATTGAAAATTTTTGGGCAATCATGAAGGCAAAGCTCGTTAAAACTCCAAAACTGATTGAAAATGAACTTGAACTAAAGAAAGTGTGGTTAAAAGTAAGTAAGCAAGTCGGTCCTATCATTGCCCAAAATTTGATGAAAGGGGTCAAGGCAAAGGTGCTGGCATTTGGGTTGGGAGAAGAGGTTCAATAAATCAATGATGTCAAAACTTAACCATTTAGTAGTACTTTATTTCCAGAAAGTTTGAAAAGAATCGGGCTCAAGGAAATTTTTTGGTGACCTTTTTTGTGTGTCAAATTTTCAAATATACCCTTTTTTTTATATTTTTCTTTCTTTTTTTTAAAATTTGTAGATACACAGGGGTGTGTGTGTGTTGTGATATGTGCGATTTTCTGTATGTTGAGTGAGACACACTTTTGGGGAGAAACAGGGTATGTATGAAACGGTGTGTGTGGGGGGGATAAAAAAAAAAAGTGTGTTTTATATTATTTTTATTATTGTGGTTGAGAAAAAACCTCTTTTTTTTTTTTTTTTTTTGTTGTGTGGTGTTTTGAGTGTAAAAAATATTTTTGTTGTGTTGTTTGCTTTTTTTTTTGTTATATTTAAATACTTTTGAAAAACTTTCGAATGTCCATTTATGGTACTTCTAGATAAAAATGAACCGAATAACTGCTTTAAACTGCTAATAAAAAAAAAACCGTTGCGCAATTCCCACATTGTGCACTAAATTCACCGGCAGAGCAACTTTTTCGAAATCAAATAAGGAATGAGAAGTATCGACATTGATAGTAGCTTTCTTCTTAGTTCATACGAGTGTTCTCGACTTGTAGTGGTATGTATTTGATTGAGGAATTTCCTGCCAATGAACCTATTCAATTATTCTTGTTTTATGCCATTGTCATGCAAAATAGTAACCGAGTGCTTATGAATGTATTCTATCCGGTGATCCGTTTTGTTATGAAGGTTCTTCTGTTTATAAACACGTGCAGAACAATCGCTTATTCTTCCGGTCTTCCTCTAAGCTCTCCACCGATTGCTTTTCGATCTGCCAAATTTGGAAGACGTCTGCATTGAGTTATCTCAAATTATAATAATCCATCCAATGTATCACGAAACATTGCGACATTATAAAAAATCACATTGTTTGTCCAAAGAAAAACAACCATTATACTTTGTGTGTGGCCCCAATAGCATCCTTACTGTTCGTAGAAATCGGTACTAATATTTGAATATTTTACTAAACGAAGCGTGATTCAGCTTATCGTTTACCAAAACGAACCCTGCTGCCACCCAATCTTGCTATCCAACATCCCAGTGATTTCTCGTGGAAGTGCGGCGGTGTTCTCGGCTTCCGATAAAACGTCCAAATAAACGTTAACGCATTCCTACCCTTTCCTTATTTGACCTGCATTCGGGCGAGGCCAGCGCCGGTATTGCCTTAGTTTGGGATCACCAGTTTTACACATTGAGCATGTTTGCATCATTTGTAGATCTAATGTGTAGTAAAAGCTGAACTGGCAGTAACGGAGTAACAGCCTCGGGCGGTCAATCATGCTCATTATCCTGCTCATGCTCATAAAAACGTATAAATTCTTTGAATAGGATAAGACAACTGCAACTTCTCGCTCTGACTAGTTTGCTGTCTTGCTTTCTCACACGCTAAATCAAACTGTAAGATATGATCGACATATATTCTCAATAATGCGAAACTACAGAAGCCTAAAACGGGGTAAGCGGGGTAACATTAATCGGTTTGGCCCATATCATGAATAGTTCAAATAAATATTTTTCGTTGATAACGGCAGCAGGGAAAATGCACCCTTCTTTTTGGGGGAAATGCTCCTTAAACTTTGGAAAAATGCTCCTTAGATGCGTTTGCCCGGTATAATGCAATCGGAGGTATTTACCTTCTAGTTAGCGCTTGCCGGGTGTTTTGACGGGTCTTAAGTTTCTTCAAGATTGTATGGTTTGACGGGTTTTAAGTTTCTGAATTTAAGAGTCGTCAAAACGAAATTAAGAGGGTGCATTTACCCTTTGCCCTTTCTAACTATCAACTTTTCATTAATCGAGTATTATTTGGCTTGTGAAAGCTATAGCATTGGTTAGAATATTCAGTTTTTATTAACGAAGAACTGAAAGTTTAATTGAGCATAGCTCCTTCAACTTTCAGCTTTCAGCGGAGAAAAAAGCAATCAATGCTTATCTAATAGCTAACATTACAGGTTAAGAGATATTTCCCTAGTTGCACACTTATTTCAACCCAGTAAAGGTGACTGCTCTGTGACTCAATTAAGTCACAATAAAGGGTGTCCACGATGAAATTGCCACACACAAAATTGATTCGCAAAATTCGAGTTTTCATCCGATTGCCATCAAATTTTCAGGGATTGAGAAATAACTATTAAACTTCATTTTACCATTTTATTCGTATTTTATTAACAGTCCATACGCAAATGCCCGCACCTTGGCCTTAACCCCGGCCATAAGATTCTGCACAACCTGTGAATCAACCGTTTTTTGCATGTAAACCCATACTTTCTTCAGTTCCTCGACTGTCTTCACTACCTTAGGTCGTTTAAGAAGGTGCTGCTTCATAATTGCCCAGTACTTCTCGATGGGGCGGAGCTCCGGAGTGTTGGGAGGGTTGAACATTTTCGGCACGAAATTGACCTTATTGTTCGCATACCACTTCAGCACGTCCTTGGAGTAGTGGCATGAGGCCAAATCCGGCCAGAAGATTGTTGGGACGTTGTGGGCCTTCAGGAGAGGAAGCAGCCGCTTCTGGAGGCACTCTTTTATGTACACGAAAGGTGCACTCCGCTTCCCGCACGTGCAGATGGCTTGCCAAACCAGGAATTTCTTCGCAAATTTGGACATCTTCTGAGTGCGGACATGCTCCGGAACGCTGAACTTATCCTTGGCCGTGAAAAACAGGTTGCCGGGGATCTGTTTGAAGTCGGCCTTCACATATGTTTCGTCGTCCATGATGCAGCATTCAACTTTCGTCAGCATGTTGAGGTACAACTTCCTGGCACGGGTTTTGGCGGACTTGTTCTGCTTCTCGTCGCGATTAGGGGCCATTTGTACCTTGAACGTTCGAAGCCCAGCCTTAGTTTTGGCCTTCTGGACAAAACTTCGGCTTAGATGCAGCTTCTTAGCCACATCCCGAACGGAGGCGTTCGGATTTCGGTTGAAGGCCCCAACTACGCGGTTGTGATTTTTGGTGTTGTACGGAATACTGTTTCCTTCACTTCTGGGCTTCCAATCGGTGGTCAACCGTTCCTCGAACCGCTTAATCACTCGCGACACAGTGAAATTCGCGATTCCCAACGTTTTAGCGATGGAACGATGCGAGAGATCCTTGTTCTCGTGATGAATGCGCAAGATTTTATCACGCACGAGCTGTTCTTTCGACTCCATTTCCGCGAGTTTTGACCACAGGACTTTAAAACTTGCAGGATGTAAATAATGCACTATGAACTAAATCCACCCAAATTTTCATTAAATTCTACCCAACGGTTAAAAAGTTAGAGCAATTTCATAGTGTGGCAATTTCATCGTGGACACCCTTTAGACCTGCTGAAACCATTTTTGACGGTTGTGTGCTGCTTGGATTTTTTAAATACTTTAGGCTAGATAGGTTGGGTTCTTGGTTAAAAGAAAAGATTGTAATAAAATTGTTAGTCGTTACTTTTGAAAAAAATTCTCATGGTTGTCAAATGGCCTTACAATTGGCCTTACAATTGGATCTCCAATGCTGAGTTCCACCGCCGGTGTCATCAGAAGCCGATAGGAGCTGAAATTCGGGAACAGAAGTTGGGTTGAGTCGGCCACGCCATACGAAAGTGCGGAAACGAAATTTGCAAACAAGCGTTGGACTGGTCGGCTCTTTGCACCACCCGGGGTGCGCAGGACCCTTAAGCAAGTAAGTAAGGAGGTCTCATCCCAGCTGGCGCTATTGAAGGCGGCTGTCTCGGCCACTGTCCGACTACTGTCGGTCATATCCGGTGAACCACTGGATCAGCCATATCCGGTGAACACGGCGTGCCTCACGATGTCCAAATTCTTCTCTCCGGGGTGAAGCTGGTAGAAAAAACAAACCATCAGGGGTTGTTATTTAACTGTTTCTGCCATGGCTGCTGCAAAGCAACTTATATTGCTATCATTTTTACTGTACTCATCAGGGTTGCTACGATTGACGAAGCATTGGTGGATTCACCAGCCCATTTTTTAATGCCTATATTGCCTAAAAATCATGGGAATCAAACTATTTCATATCTAGACTAACATTTGAAAAGAGCGGTATTCCAAAATCCCGAAACCGAAAAAACTGGAGGCAAAGATTGGAGTACGAAAATCAAATCATATTTTCCATAGAAAGCTACAATTAACCATTTATTATGCTCACATCTTGTTTAATAATGCAGTGCTTAACCTTTTCACACAATAAATGAAGAAATGTGTTCTATTGAGTTAAAAGTTGATAAAACCAAAATACGCCCTGTTTATTTTTAGAGTGTTACTACGCCTTAGGTTTTCGCCTGTAAAACTGCCAGCACTGGAAACTCGCCGTTAAATTATGACATTTTGACAACTTGCTTGTTATTACGCCTACGCTCTTCAGTCACATTAATCAAGTGGCGAGGAATTACGACCCAGTGTTTTCAATTGTTAAAGACGTCGAATTTTATGCTTCAAGTTACCAAAACAGTTAATTTTACTAATTAGATGAGTCTAGGTACTACTAGGAAAATCAGAGATAAGTGATTCTATCGAACAAACATTTTTCTTAATGTACTAATTTAATTGCGGATTCTTTATTGTGTTTTTACAGTCATGGACACAGACAACGCGATGGAATCAAAGCTGCGACATCGAATGAGGAGACCTGAGGGCTGGATCAAATATGGTTTAGGTGACCGTGGAGGAAACGAAAGAGAAGTTGAGAAAAGCACGAATATTCTTGCTTAGCTAAGGCTGATATACGGCGTTTATAATTCTAGATCAACAATAGAAAAGGGCCTATTAACATTTGTTGACAACACTTCTTAGCCTATTTCCCCGCAAAGCGTAGGCCACCCACGCAAACCAATACCATCATCAAGTAGGGGAAAGTTTCCCCTACAGGACGATTCTGTAGGTTTGCGTGTGTAGCCAACGACTTGCGAGAAAAAGGGCTCTGAAGTGTTTGTTTACAAATGTTGATAGGCCCTTTTCTATTGTTGATCCAGAATTGTCCGGCTTTCTACACAGAGGAGGAAAACGTGGCTCTCCGTTACGAAATCTGAGTTGATCTGCACAAAGGTCATACATTTCTTAAATAAATAAATAAATGAATTTGTTTTCTTATTTCTTAAAAATGCGGCGAAATGACTTCTGCTTTGTGATTAAGACGTAATTGTTATTTCAAGTTTTGATAAAGAAAGTTATATTCACGCATAAAATCCGCTCAAGTTGAAATAAGTATATGATGATTAGAATAGTGTTTGCCTGAAATATTAAACTATTAACCGGGATTTTAAGCTAACTGAAAAAAGCGGCGGAACAGCAAAATAACTAGAGCAATGCGTGATCCGGAAAAACGCCATAATTTATTTTTCTTGTTTAAGGAAGTGCATAATTGAATTTAATGTCATTGTCAAGGTAAATTAGTTGTTCTTTGTGCAATCAAACTATATTACAATATGATTTGTTTACGTTTTGGCTCTTCCGCCCTTTTCGAATGTTAGTCTAGATATGCAAAATATTGTCAGCGAGAATTGCCGCGAGAAATCATGCAACAACATAAAAAAAAACACGTCTGCTGCTTAGCGTGGCCTGCTTCGACCTCTAGGCTCAAAGATTTGAAATGTTCCCAGAACACAATTTCCGCTTCTGATATTTTTAAAATTCACTATTCGTTACATTTTAATTTATTAGATAACTGAAAAGCATAACATATCTACACGTTGCATCTCATTTAATCGTCAGAAAAAAAAACCGCCTGAATATGTGATATGCCAAGCAGAGATAGGCAATTATCGGCACTGTGACAACAGGTTTTTATTTGCTGCCCAACCTCCTATTGCTTGCTCTCCCTCCTCTGTTAACCTTTCTCTATCTCTCTGATTAAGCCGCCAAAAACTGAGGCGTAAGATCACGCGCAACATCAGCCCTCAAAACGTTGCAAGCTACCGAAAGTGGTGGCCGTATATTCGACCATCAAAAACATTCGAAAAACGCCGAGCATAACAGGACAAGCATATAAAAGCGACAAAAGCCGGTTCCAATTGTTTATGTCGTTTGAAATTGAAATTTTTCCTCCAGTCCTGGCCCGAAAGGATGAATAATTTGATTGCTCTTTCTCCCTTTTTCGGGACACGGCCGATGCGCATCGATCCGCTTTTTGATCGGCGTTTTTTCATGTCCGACGGAAAAGAGAAAAAAAAAAACTGGATCGATGTCGGATTTTCAGAAGCAACGTGGATCAGGGCCAAAAAAAAAGTTGCCCACTTTTGACGAAGACGAATCATTTGGCGGCATTTTGGCTGTGACGTTTTTTACGACTTTTACTTTGATTGCGCGAAGCCGAGCTTCTGTTTAGAATAAATTTGAATGGAATGTCATCTTTCGTTGCGAGCGAGCGCAAAAGTCCTTGGCATTCCTCGCCGGAGGAATGTCCATCGTTCGATTTGAGTCGAAGAAATAAAAACTAGCCATCTACTGGAACAGAATTCTTCAATGTTGGTCCACTGTGATGCGGGCTCTTTTTTGTTTTATGTCTATAAGAATATTAAATTAAAATTCTCGAATAAACACAGTAGTCCTTGACGCGACAGAAAAACCGAAGTCATGCTTTCCACAATTATTATATTTAGTTTACACGAAGCAGTCGGGCAAGGAGATTATTTTGCATTTTTGATTCGCTGATTTTGTCGCTGCTCTGCTAATCAGCACAGCATCAGTTTAAAAACAAAAGTATGCGATCAAAGCAAACCGCATATAATTAAATTATTATGTGCATTATAAATCAACGGAAAAGGTAAACTGCGGCTAGTAGAGATCGAGAATTTTACGAGATATTTGCCTTTCATTACTGGTGCGTTAATATGGTCACCTGAGGGCACCTTGTGAGAAGTTCCCTTGGATAATGACGCCAATTATACGAGAACTGCTGATCACTCGTCGAAACTGTGCTATGATACACTTTGATGGATCGCGGTAGCCAATCAAGTGGTCAACGGTGCAAAAGGATTAGCCGTATAAACGCATGTATGCAGACCATCAACGCCACCCGAATGCAGTTAGTAGATGTCGGCAAAGGTGGCTTCGAGAAACAAAAAGTGACGCAAAAACGTCCAAACATTACGGTAGCGTTTAGTTCCTGATTTGAACGTTGATCGGTAGTGCCGCGTCGGTTCCTTTGATCTGAACAGACCCGGTGTGTTTCGTCTGCTTGAATGTGGCGCTGTACTTTCCAGATTTAGTCAAACTGTCACGTCGTCGCCATGACAACGTGGAAAAGACATCAGCGAGCGACGAGTGGAGTGATGCGTGTTGAACGTAGTATTGGGCAAGTTTGATCTTATTGAGTCGATTTTGTTGTGTTTTAAATATTGGGGTTTACTAGCCGGCGTCGGTGGTCTAGTGGTAAGCGTGACTGCTACTTGGCACCCCAGTAGGGTCTGGGTTCAATCCCAGTCGACGTCGGTGGTTTTTCTGAGGCGAAATAATCTGGTCACGTCTTCCTTCGGAAGGGAAGTAAAGCCGTTGATCCCGGTTCATATTCATGAGTCGTTAGGTAGGGTCCAGGTGGTGGAGTCGTCTTCCTGGCGTCGGTGATTGTCACCATGTGAGGAAATAGGCCGACGTAAAATAAAGATTAAAAAAAAAAAATATATTGGGGCTGAAAATCTCTGAAATTTTCTGCAAACATTATCTCTAAATAGGGAAGCTGTTTTTAAAATATTATCATGAATTTGTTAGTAGGAGTACACTCTTTAAAATTACGAATCTTACACTTGACGTAATCCTTGCAACCCGTAAATATTTGACTGAATTTTAAGTAGGACTCCATTTTATGTCAATTTTGATGAAGTCAGTGCATCTTATTAGCAATTCAATAAGAAGTAACTGGAAGTAACGTTCCATAACTTACTTTTAAATCAACTATTGAGTTAACTATCATGAGTCTAAATTTAAGCTCATTAAGTTGTGACGAATTACTGGATTTTTGTGTTGCAAAGAAGTAGATTTCGTTGGCTTCTACTTTAACTACCTGCAAAGCACTATGTCTATAATTCAACCTTGTCTGTTTCATGCTGCAAATATCAACATGCGTGCAAAAAGAAGCTATAGAAAAGAGATCCATAAATATTAATATTTTTGGGAGGTAACGCCAAAATATTTTGAACGAAGCACCACGTGCATCCACGTGCTTCAACAATGTGTAAAACTGTTTGAAAAATCCCATTTAAATTATAGAATGAGACAAAATCATTTGATGTCTTCATTTACGGAATAATAATAAAGTGAAATTCAAGTTATGCTGTAATGAATTACTACTGTAATGGTAATAGACTGTAATTTACTGTAATAAACTGAAAAATTGATGAACTCTAACAGGCGCGTAAGAACTCTCGTTCAATTACAAGGCAAATGAAGCGTAAATAATGAAACTGTTTGCAATCTTTCATACAGTAGGCCTGATTAAGGCAATATCTGGCTTGAATTGATTTGAATTATCCAGTGAACTTATGCCTAATGTAGTATTCTATATATGTCCATTCGATAATGCAGAAAATAACATTTTTCTTTCATACTGTGTACACAATATATGGTTATAAGAAGGGTTTCGACAGTAACACAATTGTTAGCATAAATTTCAGTCTTTTGAATGCTGCAAATGCTAGTTATAAAAATAAATCAATTATAATGTTTGAAACTGGAAATATCCTTCTTATCAACATGCAACCCTAAGAGTGGACAGCAATCTCTGCTAGAACCAAAGATGTGAAGAGCGTAGGGCATATTTTGAAGGCGGCATTCGATCACGCAGACAATCTCTTGCCTAGCTACCCCAGTGTGGGGTAGGCAAGGGGAAGGGGACCCCCTTGACAGGCAAAAGAGTACCGCAAATGGCACAGAGCAGTTCTAGCGATGTGAAATTTCTGTTATACACTTCCTAAAGGCTACGTGTGACAGCAATCAATTTATTTCTAATTTGAGGTGCCCTACGCTCAATTTCAACTACTTCTATTCAATTTCACAAGCTGCCGTGCTCTTACGGACCTATCAATACGTGCTTCATGTTACAACAAAAAACATGATTAAAATTTAAAAGTCAATTATTTGATATTCCTAAAAACTAAACTATCGATTAAGGATTCCAAATTATTTTAACGATAGAAACATCTCAGAAATAATGTAAATGTGTAATTTTAATAACAGACATAAATTATTGGCGGCTTATTTTATGTGCATGCAAACCAAGGGGTGTCTCACATGGATTCGATCAAATGTATTTATTGAAATCAAGTTAATTTTCTGTAAGCAACTGAATCAATTTAAATTCATCGCAAATCGCAATGAATCAGCTGGATCGAAGATGCGCAACTGTTGAATTCAGCAATGCTTTATCTTAACTCAAATGTCAAATCGGTGCAACTGTCGTAATGGGTGGTTGCAAAATAGATCGATAGTACCAAACTGGAATCTTTTGCCTTAAATTGACTGCATTTTGCTGCGCTCGATTCCAGCGAAACAACTAATGATCATACACTCATACACCTTTTCCTTGCATTGGTGTCGTGCAACTACTGCACATGCTTCACGTATGTTTTGGTGTAGTTTTGCACTATGTTTATACAAACGCTTTTAGGTTATGTCCGATTGTTTACATTCGGTGTTTATCTTTTACCAGCGATGAAGGAGTTTCGTGCTGTGGTGATAAAAAAGTTTTTGAAAGGTGAGCGCCCGGACGCTATTTTCAGAAATTTGAAAAAACTCGGAGTAAAGCGGGATTTTGTGTACCGAACCATCCGAAGGTACCGTGACACCTGCTTGTTGAATGACCGGAAGGGATCCGGTCGTACTCGTACGGTGCGGGCTGCACGAGGAGTTGTTAAACTGGGCAGGGAACGGATTAGACGAAAATCACAGCGCTCTGTACGTAAAATGGCCGCAGATCTGAATGTTTCGAGATCGTCAATGCACAATATACTGCAAAATGACCTCGGATTCCAAGCTTTCAAGAAAGGTAAGGTTCACGGAGTTTCGGAACCTTCCCAGCAGAAACGACTCGAAAGAGCAAGTCTGTTTTTTCGCGGCACGGTGGGGAAGAATTTATCTTTTCCGACGAAAAGTTATTCGTCTTGCAACAATCCCACAATGTCCAGAACGACAGATTGTGGGCTCTCTCTTCGAGAACTGTTCCAGAAAGTGATAGGAATATTCCACGGTTCCAAAGTGCTGCGTCAGTGATGGTTTAGAGAGGAATTTGCAAGCGAGGCAAATTACCACTGGTTTTCATTGAAAAAGGCGTTAAAGTGAATGCCGTATATTATAAAACGGAAGTTTTGGAGAAAGTTGTCAAGCCATATGTACAAGAGGTGTTTGGAGATGATCACTATGTGTTTCAGCAGGACGGAGCGCCATCGCATACTGCAAATCTCGTTCAGGGTTGGTGCCGAGAAAATTTGACCGACTTTTTGGACAAGAATGAATGGCCTCCCAGTTCACTGGATCTGAATCCCTTGGATTATTTCGTATGGTCATACATGCTGGCGAAGGTAAATGACCACGGAGCGTCCAATATGAACCAATTCAAAACCGTAATTAAACGAATTTGGGACAAAATGCCGATGGAAGTCTTGCGTTTCGAAAAACGCCTGGAGCTGGTCAAGAAGGTTAAAGGCGGTGTTATTCCAAAACTTGCTGTAGTTGATCAGTATTATATTGCAATATAATGGGTAAAGTTATCAATAAAATCTGGATTATCGATTTGAAATAAATAGAGTTTTATTTTGTATGAGAATATATTGGACACGGTGTAAATGATTTTTTTTTCTAAATTTTGTAGTTTCGAAACTTTGAATTGGCGCGCTTGTAATGTGATGTGAAAACAATTTTTTTATTTTCTCACTAAAAACTGGAGATAACCAACACCTCCACCGCCCACACAAAATACATAAGGAGTGGGAGGTAATTGAACAAAACAAACCACCCCAACAAACCTTGGTTGGAGGAGCCCACCCCCCTCTAGTTGTAGGCGGGCGACGGAGGGGTTTTCATTCGTAATTTCGCGCAAGAGTATATAAATTAAATATAATAAAGAAGAAAATCAATACACCTCCGCTGAATTGGCACCATTTAGCCTGCTACTGGTACGGAGAGGGCGAGAAACTGAAGGACGCGCAAATCGAGCACAAAATGTTATTGCATTCACACGCTTACTTCCCACACAGCGACGTATTGAGACACAACCTGTGTGATCTCTCACGTTGGGAAACTACGATCTGACGCTGGATGGCAAGACAAAGGACTGTCAACATCTTTTGTAGAATTCGTCGAAATATCTAGGAATACTAGATGGAAAATTATAAAATATGAAAAAGATTACAGTATCAGATAAATCTCGAGTACTTTTTGAAAAAAAGGAACTGGATTTGGTAAAAAAAAGGGGAAAGAAGAATCAAAAATTAATTTAAATACTTTCGCTGACGGAAAGCAGCATCACTATCATGTTAGGGAAATGTCATTCTTTGTGTTGGTGCGCCTAGTTTGTATGAAAGTATTAAGGGTTTCAAGAATTTAACTGTTTGAAGAAGTACTCGAGGAATAGTGATTTCTTTTGTAAAGTTTAACTTCCAAAACAACATGTAAATTTTGATTCCTTAACACTGCAACATGCAAGCGTCCTTCAGAACACAAGAATGAGTAGAAAGATTTGCCGAGTTTCGTATGTTCGGATTCGAAAATTTAATGTATTTTCAATTGAAATATGAGATAGCGATTTTTTTCAATGATGAATTTGGTCTCCATATTAAATAAACCAAGCACAAATATACCAAACCATAGTTGCGTCCACCAATAGATCACCGACGTATCTTAGCTGAAATAAGGAGTGTATCGAAAATAAGCTATCCACAAGCTTTCTTTTAAATTTTGTTGAAAACCGATATTTTATTCATACAAAAAATTGATCCTTTATTGTACGAGGTTAAACTTGAACATAATGAAGACCGGATGAAATTTAAGTTATTCCTTCACGAATTTTCGAACTTTGGATCGAATGCTCTTCATCAAGTTCCGGACAAATGTTGCATCGCATTTTTTGGACGCTTGAGCCCAAATTTTTTTGAACTCCTGCATGTTCCCAGCTGCCTTACCAGTCTTCTTGAAGACCCTCTTCACGATTGCCCAGTAACGTTCGATGGGTCGAAGCTGAGGGCAGTTTGGTGGATTGATATTTTTCTCAACGAAATCTATACCCTTTTCCGCAAGCCAATTGAGAGTGGTTTTGGCATAGTGAGCCGACGCTAAATCCGGCCGAAACAGTGGAGGTGTACTATGCTTCTTATATAAAGGCAACAATCTCTTCTGGAGACACTCAGATCGATAGATTTCCGCATTTATAGTTCCGGTAGTGTAAAAAATGGTTGACTTCAAACCACAGGAACATATTGCTTGCCATACCAGTACCTTTCGACCGAATTTCTCCACTTGAATCGACCTGTCCGCATCGCTCACATCGTCCCCAACGACGGCAGTAAAGTATTGTGGACCTGGAAGGGTTTTTGAGTCCTCCTTTACATAGGTCTCAACGTCCATCAAAACGCATGCATCCGGACGCTGCAAAAGACGCGAATACAATTTCCGGGCCCTTGTTGCTGCTCGCTTCTTCTGTTCTGCACTTTGTTTCGAGATTTTCTGCTTCTTGTAGGTCTTCAGGTGGTTTCGCCTCTTGATACGCTGGATCATTCCGACACTCGTTCCTGCTTTTTTGGCCAAATCACGTATTGACATTGATTTGTTCGTCATGATTAGAGATACCACTTTCTGCTCCAGTTTCGGGTTGGAAGAACCGGGTTTTCTGCCTCTTCCTGGTAGCTCATCCAAAGAATAGTGTTCCCCAAACTTGTTAATGATGGTTTTAACACTCGCATGATGAATTACAAACCGCTTCGCCAATTTTCGCATAGTAATACCCTTCTCACTTAGCCATGTGTCCAGAACCTTATTTTTCACTTCCTTTTCAATACGCGACATTTTGAAAAAGCAGAATATGAACCGCACAAACAAGTAAACAAAAGAAAGCTGACAGTCAAACGCACAGCATGCAGTGTTCAGAGCATAAAAAACCATCACAAATACATGCGTACAACGCAAATGTATGTGGATAGCTTATATTTGATACACTCCTTAAATACATATACTGATGAAAACTGCATTCATTTCGATTTTAATAGCCGATTTACCAATCAATTTAAAACGTCACAATAATTATCTACTCACCCTTTATTTACCTGGACTGTTTTTTGGTGGTATTTCAGCACGGATTCAAGTATATGGTAAATGGCCAGCTTATGAATTATCTTTGAGAAGAATACAAGTTCTCTGAACACAACCTGAACAACGCAAAGCGATTTTAAATGCTAATATCTTCTAATCAACTGAACCGAGGAGCAGTTCTATGAACACTTGAGCACATCTTAATGTGTGCGCAAAGAAACCAGAGTAACTACGCGCTTAGAAATAATGAAAATTTCATGGGCTGTTATCGAGTTAATCAAGATTTGTAATTCGTGTCATGTAAATTAATAAAGACGAATTTATGTGCAAAAGAGCACCTAAAAAGTGGTTGTCACTTAAAAGTAAACACAATAAGATATACACTCTGATTTTTGTTTACAGAAATCTGTTAAGTTTTACTGAATTCTCAACAGCTGAACGTTCGGTGATACAATTTAACGGATTTCGGTAAAATTTTACCGAAATCCGGTAAATTTTTTACACATAACTGTAAAATTTCACCGAAATCCGTTAAACTGGATTACCGAACGTTCAGCTGTTGAGAATTCGGTAAAATTTTACAGATTTCTCTAAAAAAATCTAAGTGTGTAATGTCTTGAGATTCTAAAATCACATCACAAGCTGAAGAATAGGTCAGGAGTTTTTAGTTTAAAGGGTTAAACCACTATAATTACATGATCGTGAACTGAAATATAAATACACGACTCGTTTCAATATCTTCTGCTACTAATATAGACGTTTTCAACAGTACACAGTCATGTTGTGGCTGGTATTGACAGTGCATGCCATAGGATATTTGTCTTTTCCTCTGAAGTATTATTTTATCAATACAGCATTAATCATTAACACTCTTAAACATTTAGTCAGCTTTGAAATGTTGATTTCAGCGTTATTTTATTAGAAAACAAAGTCCATAAAAAAATTACCGTGTCAAATCGAAGTTAGCTTTATCATTCATGTGCAACCAAGAGCACCCTAGAACAACTATGGAAGCATTTTACATAATTATAGAAGGACATCAGAACTATTATCCGAGTTTTCCGGAACAGTTATGAGAGTGCCTCAGAGCTACTTTGAAAGCATTCTAGATCTCTCCTGTAAGCATTCCAAAACAACTGTGGAAGCATCCCGGAATAATTTAGGCCACATTCCATAATAACTACGGAAGCATATTAGAAAAATCCATGAAAGTATCTCAAACACTCTGAAAGCATCCTTAAACAATGCTTAAAACGATTTGTCTGCTCTCAATGCTCTTTCGGAATTTCTCTGCAATAATCTTAGAACTATTCAGGAAGCATCCCAAAACTACATTACATGTTCTTGTAATAACTCTCAAATCTATTTTGGATTTTTGAGGCATCAAAGAACTTCTAAAGAACTAAAGAACTATTCTTCCAGAGTAATTTTAGAAATATTTCGGAATGATCCTGGTATCATTCCAGAACAATTCTGGAAGCATCCTATAATAACTCTGGAAGCATCCTAGAATAAATCTGTAAGATTTTCAGATCTATTGTTGGAGCACCCAAGAGCTGCAAGCATGATAAAACTTTTCGAGAAGCATCACAGTCTTGAAATTTTGGAAAAAAAAAATCTGGAAACATCCCAGAACTACGCTGCGAGCTTCCCAGAACTACAAACAAAGCATCTCAGAATTCTAGAACAATTCTGAACGCATTAGTTAGTAATTCTGCAAACAATCTAGAACAATGTTTTTAGATCAATTCTAGATGCATCTCAAATCAATTATGAATCCAGAAGCTGGATGCATCTTAGAGCTTCTCTAGAATCCTCCTGAATACTGCTTAAATCTTGGAATTACTCCAGAAAACTTTTGGAAGAATTCCAAAACTACATTATGGATGCACTCAAGAACTGAAAACAAGCATCTTAGAACCAGTATTATCATAACGATCCAGAATATCTCTGTAATTATCTCAGAACTGCTCTGGCAGCAATCCAGAACTACAGGTATATTCATGCAATGACTCACAAATCCATTTTTGAAATTTTCATTTTATGCTTTCAAAGCAATTCTGGAAGTATTCAATATCTTCACCATTCAGAACCATTTTGAAGCATTTTATAATAACTCCGGAAGTATGAATTATTGAAGCACCCTAGATAAATTTTCAGCCGATAGCTGGAAGCATCTAAGAACTATTTGAGAACCATCACAGTCCTGAAATTCTGGAAAAAAATCTGGAAGCATCCTGAAACGACACTGGGAGCATTGCAGAATTACAGTCAAAGCATCTCAGAACAGCATTGGAAGCATTCTAGAACTATATTGAAATTATCCCAGAACGACACTGGAGGCATACCAGATCAATTCTGGGAGCAGTTTAAAACGGGGTAATATTTTATTAAAACTCTATAAATTTTAAATTTTAAAATTATTTTTTTTTTATATTCATATCGGAGGAATATATATTTTATATCTCCTCTCCAATCATTCTTTTCTTAAATTTCTGGAATAAAAAAAAATTGTGGGGCGTCTGCAATATATATATGAAATCGTAACAATTCTTTTTGTATGGAGGTAGAGGAAGGAGCCAAGATTGTTTTGGGTGGGGGTGCCGTGAGTACATATATTTGTTTTTGTTGAGTGTGCGTGCGTACGTATGTTTGTTTCTGTTTGGTGTTTTGAGTTAGATAATTTATATATTTAATAAATTGGGGGGGGGGGGGGGTAGCAGCCAGTTTTCACTTTTGTTGTTTAAGTATTTTAACCGTTGTGTGTCAAACAAAAATAAACACCTTTAAGAGGCCGACAGGGAACATTTTTACACACGGAACTAAAATGACCATAACTATGAAAATATCCAACCGATTTGAATTTTTTTTGCAGTTTTGGATTCAGAAACTCAACTTCTTTCTCAAATTCTAAGTCTAATATGATCGATGGACATCATCCGTCTCCGAAAATGACGGATATCCGGAACCTTGTTCCGAAAATGGTATACTTATAAAAGATAACAATATAAAATCAGCAATAATGACACTAAAAGTCATTCAAAGAATACACAGGAATGTGTGTGATTGCCAAATGACAATCTGGTGACTTGATCCTGGAACAGTCACCCCGCAGCAGGTTCCCATGGGGTCACGGATGGCCAGAAAATTATTTGAATTGAGCCCTAACAATATGGGTGTCAAAATTTTTGTAATCATTCCAGAAGAACGTTTGCCATAGTTATTGGACCATCCGCTCACTTGGCTTCGGATTGGCCAGTTCAGAGTAGGTTCCCATGAGGCCACGGATGGCCAGAAAATTATTTGAATTGAACCTTAACAATAAGGGTGTCAACATTCTTGGAATCGTTCCAGAAGAAAATTTCATATCGTTATCGGTACATCCGATGACTAAGCTACGGAGTGGCCAGTCTAGAGTAAAAACGCGAGTCATGTTTTTTTTAATGAAAACTTTGGGTTTGTGTTGTGGGGGGTTTTTGGTGGGGGGTTGAAAAAATAAGTAAAAAGCAATTTTTTTGTGTGGTGTGAATATATATATATTCAAAAAAAAAAATAAAAAAAATTTTTTTTTTTTGTTTTTTTTGTTTCCGCCCCGGGCCGTGGGGTAATTGTTGGTGTGGTGGTGGGGGTGGTGGGGGGGGTTTTTTTGTTTTTAAGAAGATCATGCGGGGGGGTTGGTGGGCCTGTTTGTTGGGTTGTGCGTGCTTTTGTGGGAACTATAGGTGGTTGTGTTTGCTTTTTTTTTTTTTCTGGGGGTGGGTGGTGGTGTTGGTGGCGGTGTAAGAAATTTTCTTCTGGAACGATTCAAAGAATTTTGTCAACCATATTGTTAGGGTTCAATTCATATAATTTTTCGTCCATTTGTGACCTTATCGGAACCTACTCTAAACTGGCCAATCCGATAACAAGTGACCGGATTGTCCAATAACGTTCTTGAGGAACGATTTCAAGAATTTTGACACCCATATTGTTAGGGTTCAATTCAAATAATTTTCTGGCCAGCCGTGGCCTCATGAGAACCTGCTCCGTGGTGACCGTGGTCACCGAATTGTCATGTGGTAATCACACACATTCCTGTGTGTTCATTCCACAGTTTTTGTATCATTATTGTTGGTTTTCTATTGAAGCATTTATGGCTAAAAAGCTAAAAAGTTGCATGTGAGCAAGACTTTCGTGCAGAATACCAAAACTTGAGCTGGACTACGAACGTTTAAGGTTCAGAAGTCCCCAAACCGCAACCGCAACCGATACAGATTACGGTCGCAAAAAACCGTGCCCGGAAGTTGTACGACCAGAAGTTAACGAAACCCCTCTGCTGCGTAATGGATGACGAGACATATGTGAAGACATATGGGCGGACTTCAGCCAGATTCCAGGAAACCTGTATGCGACGGCCAAGGATAAGTGTGATGTTCTCGAGAACCTCGGGACACAGAAGATTCACCAAGAAGTTCTTAATTTGGCGGAAGCGGAGTACACCTTTCGTTACCGCAAGTACCATAAATGGACAGGTGTATTTGGAAGAGTGTCTCCAAAAGCGGCTTCTCCCTCTCTTGAAGGTTCACAACGGTCCGACGATCTTCTGGCCGGATTTGGCATCATGCCACAATACGAAGGACGTGCTAGAGTGGTATAAGGCGAAAGATCTGAACGTGGGGAAACACTCTGGAACTGCGCCCAATAGAAAAATACGGGGCCATTATAAAGAAGCACCTGCCAAAACGACCTAAAGTGGTGAAGAATGTAGAAGAAATGAAAAAAGCACTGGTTAATATGCAAAAAACTGTCGATTATGAGGTCTTGAAGAACCTTGTGGCTGAGGACAAGGCCAACACTAACTTAAATTGTTTTTTTTTAATTCCTGAAAATTTAGTGATAATCGGATAAAATTCGAATTTTGAGAATGAATTTTGTGTGTGCGGATTTTAAACAGTAAAACCTTTTTCTTTTCTTTAAAAATTGTTCCACCGGAAGTTTAGTTCAACTACTTATAATGCAGGAAGGCAAAGTAACCTAAAAATCAGTGATGCACATAAACTATGAAAGTTGATTTCGTTAAAAATCGAAAACCCGTTCATGTAAGTTACGTTCTTGTTTCGCTTAAACAGACAAGTATTTAGCAGTTAACACAACTTCCTAAACAATTTTCGGTTTTGAAGCAAAACGCTTGTGGATTTTTTGAAAATAGTTCTTAATTCCTTCCACCCCTGAAATTGGTACAAAGAGATTTTGTTTATAGGTCACGCGAAATGTAAGGTTACTATAAAATGGTTGTTGTTACTTGTTATTACGATCAAACTCATTGTAATTGAAAAGTATTCAACGCAACGCACAATCTATTTATCTGCACTATTTATTGCCTAAGTAGTTGAAGAAATCCTCAAGAAACTAAAACGGTCAAGGATTATTGTTTAACCCTTTAATACAATCTATCATTTTAACTTTACAGACATTGGAAATGGATCCTTGATGTTCTACGTATTTGAGGATCATACTCGACTTACTGAATGTACATCAGACTTTCTTTGAAGCAAAGAAGATCTCATGTGTGTTCAATATGTACACAGATTTATGTACATGAAAAGCACAGAAAAGTTTTTAGAGCTGATGCAGGAGTATTTGTTGAAAATATGTCCAACAAGAGGATCAAAATCGAGTGCTACCCGAATTGAAAAGCAGCAAAAGATCTTAAAGAAATTAATCGCTTTACTATCGAGCCATGGATTGTCTGTAGAAGAATTAATTATCTTATAATGATATATAAAACATGTTATTTGCCTAACGTTTGATCGATCACCATAGCAATGCTAGGTTTTTTTATATACATTTTCCCAATTTAACAATAAAATCAAATCCAAGTAAAACAAAACAGCACATCTTTTATTTATTTAATAACATCTGAAAGTAACAACCCTAAGCAGATTTTGCAACATAACCTCAATTCGGCCGTAAAGATGAATGAAAATTCCATTGGATTCGAATCTTACATGTGATTTGAATTTTACAGAACGTTTAAAATTACATTCTGATGAAATGGAAATCGCGTTGATGAAATTTAATCGCAAACCACGAATAGAAATGCGTTATAAGTCATGTAGTCCATTTGTTACATCTCATCAAGCAGAAAGTTACAGGATTTATTCAAACTGTGTATCCACCGCTTGGTGCTAAAGCAGTGAGCCAATTTTAAAACCGCTAGTTTCCTATTGATTGTTGGTCAAACATTGCTATGTCGTCTCCATGTAAATATGATGAAAGTATGCTGAGCTACTGGCGATCCTTATCAAGTACAAATAAATTTCTCGCGCCAATGCTGCACCTAAAAGTCCCTTATTGAATCGTATGTTATCCGCTTCAACGGGATTTGCAACCTTGTTTGGTCAACTTTTTTCACTGCACCGTCACGTCGTCGTCGTCGTTGTCGTCATCATAACTATCAACATCATCTGGTGGGTTTCCTTTTCCCGAGAACCTACAAATAAAACACATCGACATCATCACCGCCGTCTTCCTCATCATCATCGGCCGTCATCGTCCCATTGCTATTGATCGATCGCATACAAATCAGCTTGATTTGCAATTTTATTTTACTTAGCATGAACATGAAAAAAGCTCATTTCGCGTCTCCACTCGTCCGTTGGTTAAGTTAGGTTAGGTAGGTAGGAAGGCAGGTAGGCAGACTCCCCACTTGTGTGCGAGACTGAACATCGCAATCACATTAATATACAGGAACGTTTTATTCGCTCTTCTCAAGACGCACACACAACATCTCTGAATTCAAATGAGATTTGCTGGTCCGAGTAGGCCGGGTGTATCGGAGATGGGTTGGATACCGTTCGTTGCTCAGTGGCAACATCGGTTTTCAATGGTTGATGATATACAAAATGAAAGATGTTGGAAATGGCATAAATTATCGGCTGGACGACGATGACGGCGACGGCGATGGAGGAAATGTAAACTAATTATGTATTTATTTCTAGCTGTTTGCCATTTTGAGCGATATTTAAAATTCAAGCTCGCCTGTCTGTTTGCCTTCGGACGTCAGCTGGGAGCTGGCAGTTGGTTAGCCACCAGGAGGATGTGCGAAATGAGATGAATGGTTGATTAGGGACATTAGGGTTGTCTTAAACATCAATGGTCCCAGCTACAGGATACCAAGGATGGAACCGATGATTATGGAATAAAGGCTAAAATTGGCCCGAAATAAATAATGAATTTTTTTTTATTGGATTTTGTGGGGCTCCTGAGTCCGCATAAACTATTCTGGGTCATGCTAGTGTTCACCGTCAAACCCCCATGATAATTTTTTCAGCTTTTTCTTCTTCTAACACTATATTGCTTTAAATCTAATATCAACAATATTAGAGCATAAATTCGGTGTATTAAATAATTTCACGAGAACGTTCATCAATGTACTTGAAAATGTGGGTCTGTTAACACTCATTTAATGCCATTCCCTGCATCAATCATATCCTTCAAAGTATAATTTTCGAAAAGAGGTCGGAGATTTCATCACTGTTCAGCAGTGAGATTGTCAAAGCCTTAAACTGAATCTAAAACCTTCGGTTCAGTGGTGGATCGTCCTGCCAGAGGCAAGAAGCGTAAAACGCATACAAGAACGGGCACCAAGGTTATGCGAGATATCAGGAAGAACCCAAAAGCAACTGTCCTCGAGGTCCAGGAAACCTTTCAGCTATCAGTTTTCGGTCGAACTGTTCGTTGCCGTCTCGTAGTTAGCACAGGGGCTTAAGAGTAAAATTGCTAGGAAACGCTCATTTATCAGCAAGGCAAGTTAAACGGCTTAAGTTTGCTAAGGAAGAGAAGTTTGTATTTCAGCAGGACAACGAACCGAAGCATACTGCTAAGAAGACTAAGTCTTTTTTTCGGTTTTGTCAGAGAAAATCGCTGGAACTCAACTCCACAAATCCCGGAACTCCATCGAACATTTGTGGGCGATTCTCAGATACGCGCATTTCGTCTACAATGTGTAGACTTCTTCAGTGCCGTGTACTTATACTTTTGGGTGTTATATGTTGAACCTATCAAGAAACTCTTCCTAGTGAAATAATTCAGCTTTCTACGGTGCTCCTCAGAGATCACTCACACGCTCCGGCGTGTTATTGCCGTAAGGATGCAAACGACAGACACTTTGGTTTCACTCAACTTGTGAGATCTAGTGGAAACTAGTGGAAACAAAACAGAAATCTCTCGGGTGAGTTTGCGTTTGCCAGTGAGCGGTTTACCTTTTCACTAACTACCCTGCTTGCACCTAGGAGATAAGAAGTGTTTTTTTTTTTTTTGGGTAATTTATGTTTTATGGTAAAATACACTAGTCGGCAAAATCGGAACTTTTTTCGCTCCCGTCGGCATTTCTGGTTGGATTTTATAGATTTTGCTACGCTGAATCCAAATATGGGCTCAGAAATGCTGTAACACGTCCAGTTTTTGAGAAAAATGTGATTTAAACTCACAAAAACACGTACTTCCGTAGTAATATGATCTACCTAAGCAACAACCAGAATATTGGCTCTGCCCTTTGCAAGTTGGACTTGGATTTTATGGAATGGACCTCCCTGAATCCATTCGTGAACACAGATTTTTCGTAACACGTAAGATTGATGAAATAAACCGGGTTTTCATTCACAAAATTACGAATTTTCATGAAAATCAAGATTTCCTATTTTGAAAACATGAATTTTCGCTCCGCCCTTTGAATGTTGGGTTTGGATTTTATGAAATAAACCTCCCTGAATCCATTCGTTATCACAGATTTTTCGTAACACGTAAGATTAATGAAATAAACCGGGATTTCATTCACAAAATTACGAATTTTCATAAAAATCAAGATTTTCTATTTTGAAAACATGAATTTCAGCTCCACCCTTTGAATGTTGGGCTTGGATTTTATGAAATGGACCTCCCTGAATTCATTCGTGAACACAGATTTTTCGTAACACGTAAGGTTGATGTAAAAACCGGGTTTACATTCACAAAATTACGAGTTTTCATGAAAATCAAGACCCGTCCATTAATTACGTCGCTCAAAAATACAGATTTTTAACCCCCTCCTTTCTTTATCACATTTTTTGTATGGATTTTTGAAAAATTTTGTATGCATCGTCACTTTTTAAAACCCACCTACCCTTCCCCCCCCCCCACCTCCCTCTCAAAGCATAACGTAATTTATGAACGATCCCTTTAGCTGTGCCTCTTTGAGTATATTGAGTATATTGATGTTGCTTCTTACAGCAGTTTGGGAACTGAAGACCTTCAAAGTTCATTCATTAATTCAAAAGTCAGCTGCACAGAGCCCTTCAGAAACGCCTCATTAAATACTCTATTCAGCAGTGCCGTATTTTTAAGTTAGGATAGGAGTGAGCAAGACAGCATTAAAACACGCAAACACTCAAAAAACAAAAGAATAGACAGAGACAAAAGACTCTGTGTTAGTCACTATTGCTCGAGAGAATAAGGAAAAGATATGTTAAAAAAGAAAGCAAGAATCCTCAAGCACGTAGCTTAATGCGGCATTTTATAGAGCTTTTTGACGTTTAATTTGCGCACACTACTGCAAGATTTGAATCGAAGCAGTGCGAGTGAGAAGTCAACGAAGTTGTGGGAAACCAAACCGTGCATTAATCCCCGCATGTTAGACAAAGAAAGACGATTAAATGTCGAAAAGGTCTATTGGCGTATTTGCGGCACAAAATTTGTGTCATTATTGCTGTCTTGCTTTGGCGTCAATTAATGCTCATGTTGACTCTCTTCAGCCTTGCACAATCATTTTTTATTTCAAGGTGAGCTATTAGAAGGTGAAAGGAGTATTTGTTGGCCCTCAAATTAGGAAACTCCTTAAAGACGACAATTTTCAGCAAACTCTTAACGCGACAGAGTTATGAGCATGGAATGCGTTCCAAAAGGTTTGTGGTCACTTCTTGGGAAATGAAAAGTCTCCGGAGTATGTATACATCGTTCAAGAGCTGGTTGATTCGTATGCTGCACTGGGATGTAATATGTCACTTAAATTGCACTTTTTGCATTCTCATCTGGACTTCTTCCCAGAGAATATGGGAGCCGTCTCAGATGAACATGGAGAACGATTTCATCAAGATATCGCACAGATTGAAAAGAACTTTGCTGGCAAATGGAGCCCAGCGATGCTAGCGGACTAGTGCTGGATGCTACAGAGGAAAACACCTTTGGAGAACTATAAAAGGAAAAAGAAAACAAAGTGAATTTAAGTTGAAAAATATAGAGAAAATTTCAACTAAATGACTGACTGACTGACTGACTAATTGACTGACTGACTGACTGACTGACTAACTGACTGACTGACTGCCTGACTGACTGACTGACTGACTGACTGACTGATAGGAAATCTTGATTTTCATGAAAATTCGCAATTTTGTGAATAAAAACTCATTTTTTTTCAACACGAATGGATTCAGAGAGGTCCATTTCATAAAATCCAAACCCAACATTCAAAGGGCGGAACGAAAATTCATGTTTTCAAAATAGGAAATCTTGATTTTCATGAAAATTCGTAATTTTGTGAATGAAAACCCGGTTTATTTCATCAATCTTACGTGTTACGAAAAATCTGTGTTCACGAATGGATTCAGGGAGGTCCATTCCATAAAATTCAAGCCCAGCATTCAAAGGGCGGAGCTGAAATTCATGTTTTCAAAATAGAAAATCTTGATTTTCATGAAAATTCGTAATTTTGTGAATGAAATCCCGGTTTATTTCATTAATCTTACGTGTTACGAAAAATCTGTGATAACGAATGGATTCAGGGAGGTTTATTTCATAAAATCCAAACCCAACATTCAAAGGGCGGAGCAAAAATTCACATGTTTCCTCTTCTGAGAACGAAAATTGTTTTATTATAATATACATTTCATTTTCAGGTTTAAACCTATCATATGTCTGTCTTGTGTTTCCCTATATTTTTCCTTTAGATGCTTAATAAACTCATTCTCTTTTGCAGACGGTACGTCGAATAAAGATAAAAATGGATTTAAAAAAAACTCAAATTTTTGGAACACGCAGAAATGGTCACACTAATGAAGAAATAAAAAAAAATATAGTTCTAATTTTTGTTAATAGGGAACAAAACCACCAATTATTTTGAAATTTGGATAGAACGTATGACTTTTTTCTATGAAATTGCAGAATATAAAAAGAAAATTGTATGTGTAAATAAATAAATATATAGCAACGATCTCACCAGTTCCGTGCAGCTGTGTCCGCAATACGTAGCAATGGGGTTTTCAGCGTTGTTCGGTCGTTAAATCCACATTTTGTTCGTTCAATTTTCATGTAGAAACGCTATCCTTGAAGGCGGCAAATGTGTCTCGGCGTGGTGACGGCATGGATGGCGAACTGATTTGTTATCTTCAAAATGTCCCCCACATTCACTTTGCTTGCTTCATGCAGGACGGTAAACAGTGTCACTCCGGAAGCGCAAATCTGTTTTAAAGTCCTGCGCATGCTCTCACACCAGATGATGAAACGTAAGCTTGCGGATCAGCAGTTCCGCCGGCTTCTGGGTCTCAGCCGATAGTGATGGGGTTTCACGACGCCACTGAAGGATGGTGCGCTGCTACGGGCCGCTTTTATAGTCAGCTGTTTACGGGAAGCCTTTTCTCCGTTCGATTCACGAACGATCTACTTGGTACGTGCCATTTTTTTCAGTACACTTCCAGTGACGGTCATCTTTACACTTTGAAATACGCTGAAAAACTGCACTTTTCAAGCCATTATAAAAATGAGAGAGGCGTAACTTTTACTTGAAATTTTACAACCGTGACAAATCAGAGAAACCATTACAGCTCTCTTAAAAACAACTTTTCGTCTGATTGTTTTAAAAGTAATACTCCTTTTGATTAAGGAGTAAAACTTAAAAAAACCTGTAAAAATTCCGAAATCAAAAAGATTACAGCGTGTTCACTTTAATTCGAACCAAATAAATCTAGGATTTTTTTTTTCTTTAGGGCGAATCTACAATTGGGGCGAATCGCCTCGGCTTTTTTGCACCGATATTTCAGCATGGCCAGTATCGGGTGAAAAAGTGAAATACTTATGTTGGTGCATCAACTTTGACGCCAGTTGTAGTCCAAACCACTTAATGGAAACAGTTAAAATTTTGTCCGCATTATTTTTCATATTTTTCAGGCTATGATGAGATTTTTAATATGCTATCGAACTAGAAAATAAGAAGAATGATTAGTAATTTCCGTTTAATTTCAACTATCTTTATTACTTATCTTGACAGATACGCGTATTTCGTCTACAATGTGCAGACTTCTTCAGTGTCGTGTACTAATACGAGTCAGTATTAGTACACGACACTGAAGAAGTCTGCACATTGTAGACGAAATACGCGTATCTGTCAAGATAAGCAATAAAGGTAGTTGGAATTAAATGGAAATTACTAATCATTCTTCTTATTTTCTAGTTACAGGTATTTCACTAAAAAGCTTACACTCTCCATAATTCATGCTATCTAATTTTTTCACAGAAATACGAATTTTTGAAATTGGTATGTCCAAATATGACATTTTTCACATATGTTAAGAAAACTTCCAATATACAAACCTAATAAACATGAAATTTTTAACAAATAAGGTCTGCACATTCAGCCAAAAATATTGATAATTGACAAAGTTACAGAAGGTTGAACATGGCGTTTTTTGGAAGCAAAATTTTGCTCGGCTTTTTTTTGCTACTGAGTGTACAATTTTCAAAAAAAAAAAAAATATAAATCTATGCTTGAGTATAGCATGATCATCAAGAAAGCTCAAGATTCCATAATTTATTCAGTTTCTTGATGACAAGGCCTGTTTTCCACCTGCTGTGGCATGCTCGCTAGGTAGCTTCATACACCAACCAGATGTCGAATGGTCGCACCTTGGTGCTCGGCGCAGAAGGCCAAACAGTACTGTGCACAAAAAGTGGCTCGAATTATAAATGCGCGTCCAAAGTGCATAAAATTTACTTTATAAATCAATTAAACAGTGCACACTGGCGACTGTACTTGATCCGTCTCCGTCGCCGCATGCTTCGAGCGGGAAATGGTGGAGCCACTTCAGAGCGGTGTGATAGATTAAATAAAAATTACGCTTTACCACGCTCGAACCAGTTCAATCGAAGTAGCCATTCAAAATCATCCATCCATACCAGCACTAGGTGGGGAACGTGTCCAAATTAGGACTAAAAGCTGGTCTTATCTTTTCATCCACTTCTTCGTGTGTTATCCCTATCGGCTATTGGTTCACTCGATGGTAATACTGGAATGACCGCTTCGAACCGGCCTCATTTGCTATCAAGAGTGTTTAAACACGACACAATCTGCAACACCGATCACAGATCGATTGCCCCAGCACTCCAGCAGATCGAATATTTGAATTGGCTCAATAGTAGCGCTGCGGTGCACCAATGGGGTGACATTTTTCAAATATGAAGAAATCATGGTGATTTGGAAACATTTCTTGACATTCCGAAACATCTCACCGTAATTATTATTTCAGATTGATTCGAATGTCTTCTCACCGTCATCGCATCCATCACCATTAGAAGCATTGCCTACTATAGAGATCTACACCATCGTATCGCGGAGGTGCTACAGTTGTCCAATTGTGCGACGGTCGTACTTGCAAAGCATGCTACGATGCGATTACAATTGGCAGTAGACCGGCTCGGACTTGCTATGGACAAATATAAACCGTGAGAAAAAAGTAATGAACTATTGATTTTTTTTGCCTGATAAGGATCCCGAGGCTCGTCGTTGTATGACGCATTGCTGCACATCGCCAAGCGTCGCCAACAGGTGGACAACAAAATTTGTATCATAAATCGATATCGACTATGATCAATCGCATGCGTGGGTTACTTTGTATTTGCCAGCATGACAGTCTTTTTTGTTCGGAAAGATTCGCGTTCCCCCAACCACAAAATTACTAAAAGCAAACAAAACCCTCATATTTATATGAGTTCCACATAAGTTGGAATATAAGCAAATAAATATAATTTAAAACAGCGAGCCAAACAAAACCTGGCTGGCGTCAGGAAAAATACCCAATCGTCGTGCGGTGCGGAAAGCTGTGCACTCGCTGGTCGTATTACGTGATCCTGAGGAAGGCGGCGAGTCGAAAGGACGGGTGGAAATTTAAAATTCAAATGACAAATATTCCCAGCAGGCTTTGCAGAGTCGAATCTCGAGGCACTTTTTGTTGGATTGCACGCGGCTCGAATGCTCATGGCTTACTGCAACCAGGCTCGATTTCACTGCAAAACGACGAAAATTTCGCATAAGTGGTTATCATCCTTTCATTAAACGTAGGAAAATCAACAAATCATTAATAAGAATACGAAATTAATTTCAATGCGCTCGCTGAATATTTTTATCCAGAAACAGACAGTGGTAAGGGAATGGAAACAGTTTGAGTTGGAGAAAAAAATCGCCTCGATTAAAAATTCGCGTTTATTGGAAGAAGAGTATCTCTGTCGCTGGAAATGTTCGCGCGAGTGTATAATTAAATTGGAGCAGGATATTTTCATTTTATTTTATGGTCACTTTAATTATACTTTATTTGCTGTGATTTATTGCGCTTGGATTTCGGACAATTGGTGATTCAACATTGTTCGACGGCTTGCTTCGGGCTCGGGACGGAGCTCGGAGCCGAAAACCATCACAAGGTTATCACTTTGGAGCTTAATACCGTCATTACGGGAAAAATTAACTCCGGTAGCTGAATCCACTTTCTAGATACCATCTACTGTCTGATTTAATTGGAGATGTTCGTATACAACCGAACAAATTTTTCTAACATACTTCATTACTCTAAGGTTTAATGTTCGTACGGTGTTTGTACATTGATTTAATTAGTATTAATATAGGTTGTAGCGATTGGCTGAGGTCTTCATCGCTGTGTGGTGTTAGGTGGTTTAATTTTCGTATTTGCAGGTATTGGGTAAAACGCGGAACGAAAAATACAATTTAGCGGGTAATAGAAGCTACAGCTGGCAAGAAATGGAAATAAGAATAAAAATGAACATAAAAATTTCTCCGACTTTATTGCTATTATGAATTTATTTACAATCGTCCGGCGCTTGCCTCTGGCCTTGCCGGGGTGATGCGTTATTCCTTTACTCCAGTTGTTTCTCTTGATTCCTCCCTAATATACATATAACTGAGCCAAGTTTAAGCAGATAAAACAGCAGCTTAAATAATTAATGTTATCGTTCAGTTTCGTACGGAGCGTTTGACTGAAGGTTCGCGTGAATTAACAGAAGCCGAATATTGTAAAATCGGATGTAATAATTTTCAGTTATACGTGCGTTCCATCAAACAATCAACCGTAGCCAAAGGGTAATCGTGCTGAATAGAAGAAACAACTCATATTAACGAGAAAAGAGTGCCTTGAATATTTTGGCTATAAGCGACGCTGGATGAGATCCATGCTAGTTACCATGGATACATTCAAGTGGTAAGCCAACCACACGAATATTTACTTACCAAAACCGACAAACAATGACATTTGATTTTATGCAGTACCTACGGCCAAAACGATCTTGCCTCATCAAATTGATTTTTTATTTATTAGGTATATAATGAGTTGCTTTATTTAACCTCAAAATAAATTGTCAAATTCTTTGATTGGTTACTAGCTGAATGTAATAAAATTTATTTCATGGTTTTACCACTTTCATGTAGACAGTTGAATATGT